>CM071935.1:11788919-11969878 GCA_016081115.2 Rehmannia glutinosa | reverse complement strand
GTTACGTATTGCTTCTTCCTCGTTATGTTTCTTCTCGCTTTCTTCATTCTCTCTCGTTGCTCCTGCTCCATCTCTCTTCATTCGTCCAAGATCATCCGCAAAACGGAAGCTTCCCCGTTTACATTTTCATTGAAACCTCACAAGATTCTTGTCCTTTATAAGATGATCTACTTCTAACACCCAAATTTCTACCTCTTTCTCTTCGTCCCTGGCGAGTTAAATTTTTCCGGGAGGATGGGTTGTACTCTTACTCTTTGTTGATTAAGTCGGCCGCCTCCGGTTAAATCAACAACTTTCACCTTTTTTCACAAAAAAAAGATAAGCTCAATGCATTTTCCAAGTCCATTCCCTTAAAATAACCTCGCGACAAAAGTTATATCAAATTCTTTGTGAGATCATGGCTCACTAATCGACCATGGGGAGCGATTATTCACTTGCGTGTACTGGGAGTTTTCTATTTGGCATGTTGGTCCAAAGGGGTTTGAGGGTTAAGTCTAGAGAGGGGGAGGTTGGATAGACTTAACAAATTTTTTGATTTTGATATTAAATCGAGTTTTTTCACAACTAAACATATAGTCCTTATGACAACTTAGTTCAACCTCAACTGTGAAGAGTTATTATCATTTGAGTTAAGCAAATATATATATCAAATGAGAATGAAATATGCAGAATTTAAAGTGATGAAAATAAAAGACACAAACCAATTTTATAGTGGCTCGAGGATAGGGTGATTCCTCCGCTCCACTCTTCTCCAACTCTGAGGGGTAATCCGTTAATGCAACAACTGTTACAAAATGGATGCAGCGGTCAGCAGGCCTCGATCACGCGGTTGGTTGTACTCCTAGGACTCACTTCTTCAGACAAGGCATGGCCCTATACTACTTCAGCTCCTTCAAAACCCTTGTAATTGATCACGTATCCCTCCAACGGATTCAAAGCGAGGTTCTAACTTGAACCTCGGTGCACTTCCTTCACTTCGTGGATGTGCAGACCCATTTGCTCTTAAAAACAACTTTTTCTTCAACTGATTGAAGTTTTCCTCCTTAATGCATGTTGGATAGATACACTTGAATGTTGGTTTGAGGATTAGAATGAATAGCTTGAGAGTATTTTCTTGCTTTGCACTTTGCTTAGATTTTCACTATGTCATTCGCTCGCCTATCAATTGTTACTCGACCTTTTATAGTGACATTTTGAAAAAGTGTCCGTTGAAGAGAATAATATTTTTCAAACTTCTTCTTGATCGTTGGCTTGACTTGTTGTGCATAATTTGATGTTGACCCTTCCTTAAATTAATGCTTTGCATGTCTTTTTGAGACTTTGCGGGTTTTCTCGAACGTCCCATTGGTTCTGCCTTCTTGCACTCTTTTTAGCAAGACAACTTTAAGGTTGTAGGTATGTCCATTTACCATTTGGGTAAGTTCTTGACTTTTCATTCTAACGAACTTGTTCGGCTTTCTTCGATTCATTTAGCCGCTTTACCCTTTATTAAGCCTTCTCTATACATCTCAGGAATAACTCAACTGTTAGTCATTTGACAGACACAACTTTTGTACTTGATTGAATCTCTTCTTCGACACTACAACTCAACTAATTCTTCACTTCATTTTTAGTCGAAACTGCGTTCATCAACTTGGCCGTCCTTTACCTCACAAAACTTATATTTCCTATCTATTACATAGTTGAATTACAACGAGTAAAAATGGGGTGCCAATTTCTAATTCAAGTTTTACATGCATCATAAAAATATATACAAATAAATTTCCCAACAATTTTCCTCTTTTTGATGATGCCAAAACTTAAATAAAAGATTACAACATAAAAGTGCCAAAAAATAATTATGAATTTATCATTTTATAGAATATCATTCTTCACTTTACATGTACTTATAGTATATTTTGTGTAATTACATGTATGTAAAAATAGAACAAAATTTTGCAGCCTCTCTTCATCGTCTCCGCGCCGTTTTCCCCCGCATCTTTCTTCATCCTCGTCTCACCTATGGCGATATTCATTATCCTTCTTCCTCTTCGCCTCAACTTCCTTCTCTCTTTCCTTCCATAATATCTCTTCAATTTCTCATTGTATTATGTATCCTACCTCGCATCGCATTATTCATATTTCTCGTGCAAGTTCATCCTGTGATGAGCAAATTTTTCCTGCCAAGTTCTCTAAAGCCCATCCAATATTCAAGGTCCTTACGTAAGAGGTACACCCTTCTTCTCCATCAAATATCCTAGAACTGTGCCATATTCCAGGGAATACACAAGCTCCCCGCCCACCACCTTACACGTTTTGAACATTCTAAGATAGTTTTTCAAAGATGAACTCGCTCCTATTCACCTCTCTTTCCTCCATGATAGCAACCATAATAATCGCCTTAGTTTGGGACGATTGAATGACCCAAACTTCATGTCGCGCACTTAGCCACCACGTCCATAAGTTTATGGTACTCTTCATTGATGGACTTCTTGGTAGCATAGTAGTTTACTTTCCCGATTAACCTGCTGTTCCGGCAAACTCCTTCCATTCCTTCACCAGTCGAACTCTTTTCGATTAGTTCCTTGAGTCCGTTGGATGGAAGGTGCATGTATTTCTCTAAGTAAGCCGCAACCAACTTAATTTCTTTTCCATTCATAGGCGAATGGATGCCATCATCATGAACACACGCGTTCACATAAAACATAGCAACCTCCTCTTGGAAGGTTTGAGTCATCTCCTCGAGAGAAACCTCTTGATCCCGTGATTTGTCCGGATGACGAGTGATCTTATCAACCAATACCTTGTCCTCCAACTACTTGACAAGGCCTTCAAAATCCACGAATAAGACCGGGTGTGGATCTTCTCACCGAGTTTAGTAAAATCAAGAGCAACTTATTTGGGGGCCATTTCTAATTTTTAGAGAATATTTTTGAAGAACTAGGGTTTGGTTAGAGCGAATTTCATCAAAGTTTGAATGCTTAGAGAGTGAAAGTGAAAGAGAGTGAAATGAATTGTGCATATATATATGAATTGAAGATTCATTTAAAATGTTTGAAAGTTGATAAACGATTGGGATCAATTCTTTCAAAAAGGCAAGAATTACTTCGCATAAAAACGGCAAGCAAAGATTTATATCCAATCATAAGTGAACCATCGTATGACTTTTCATCGACATTTAATGATCGACGTCAAGTGTAAAACATTCCAGCCTTAATTAAAAACGACCTCGTTTTGTCACTTATTACATAAATGAGTCACTTTCTTCATTTATGACTTGACTCTACTTTCTCTTTCTTCTATTCGATTGAATGATACTCGATTGTCCAACAAACTCGATTATGTTGAACAACTTTAAAGATGTTTCACTCGACTTAATAAATGAAAATCTTCGATATGCGCTTCTCCCATTTTTAACTCGTTGAATGAGTCTCTAAGCATTTTAACTTAGTTCAATCAAACCACACTCATTCTTAAGTTCTTCAAATCTTTATTCACATAGGGGCTTAGTGAATATATCGCCTAATCGTCTCGATTGATATGTATCCATTGTGATGTCTTTCTTCTCAATATGAGCTCTTATAAAATGGTAGCCGACATCAATGTGCTTCGTTCTTGAGTACAATACTGGATTATGAGTAAATGCAATGGCACTTGTGTTATCACACATAATTGGAATTTCTTTTTCTTCTATGTCATAATCCCTTACTTGCTGCCTCATCCATAAAACTTGGGCACAACTGCCTACATACGCAAAGAATGTACTCTACATGGTGGATGTAGTTATTGAGTTTTGTTTCTTGCTGAACCAAAAAACCACTCTATTTCCAAGTATTTGACAAGTACCACATGTATTTTTCGTGTCAACTTTACATCCAACATAGTATGAGTGTGAATATCCAATCAGCTTAAATCCACCTTGTTTTGGATACCATAAGCCAATTTCTTGGCTTCCATTCAAATATCTCATAATTCTCTTTGCTGCAGCCATATGCCTTTCTTTTGGAGCATGCCGAAATCTAGCACATACATCTACAACAAAGGTGATGTCCTGGTTCTGCAGCCAAGTAGAGCAATGATCCAATGAGCGCCTACATCTTGTTTGATAAACCGAATTCCTTCGCATCCATACCCATCTTCACATAAGTATTCATTGGAATCTTCACGCGAGTTAACTTCTCTTCCATACCAAATTTCTTCATTAAGTCTCCGTATATTTGGTTTGACTTATGAAGGTTCCATCATTCATTTGCTTGACTTGAAGATCTAGGAAGAAATTTAGCTCTCCCATCATGCTCATCCCAAACTTCACTTGCATAAGGTTTGATAATTTTTCACACAACTCTTTGTTTGTGGATCCAAAGATGATATCGTCTACATAAATTTGAACAAGCAATATACTCTTTCCATCTTGAATCTCAGAAGAGTTTTTGCAACTTTGCCTTTGGTGAATCCATTGTCTACAAGCAATTATGACAACCTATCATACCATGTGTTGGTGCTTCTTTCAAACCATACAATACTTTCTTGAGCTTGTAGACTTTGTCTCCATAGGTTTTGCTCAAACCATAGAGGTTGTTCCATATAGAATTTTTCTTCTAAATGTCCATTAAAATCGCACTCTTCACATCCATTTGATAATCGTGAAGTTATTGTGTGTTGTATAAGCAAGAAACATCCTTATTGCTTCCAATCTTGCAACACGTGCAAATGTTTTATCAAAATCTATTCATTCTTCTTGGCAATACCCTTTGGCTACCAATCTTGCTTTGTTTCGACAATGCATCCTTCCTCATTCATCTTGTTTCGAATACCCACTTAGTACCAATAACATTTTAGTGGATAGGTCTTTTGAACCAATTCCCAAATTTTATTTCATTGACCGATTGACTCTTCCTACATATCTTGAATCCAAAGAGTGTTATCCAATGCTTGTGACATATCCTTTGGCTCAATTTGAGAAATGAAACAAGTAAACATGGCTTCATGTTGAGTCTTGGATCTGGTTCTTACTTTTTCTCTAACATCTCCAATGATAAACTCAAGTGGATGGTCTCTCGCCCATCTCATATCCGGTTGGAATAAGTTTGCTAGGTTGAGTCTTCTTGCATCTAAATTATCTTAAACAAACTTCTTCTTGATTTTCATTATTCATTGCAAACCTTTCGATTTGTATATGAGATTCAACTAACTCATCCTCATCAGGGATCGAGTCTTCGGATACTTGCTTCAAGAGGGACTTTTTGAATAGTCATTGATTCATCTTTTCATCTAACTCATCAATGTCTTCTCAATTTACGTTAGGTTCGTCAAAAACCATATGGATAGACTCTTCTCGTGACCATAGTCCTCTTATTCAACACTCTAAAAGATTTACTCGAATCGAGTATCCTAAGAAGATGCCTTCATCAATTTTAGCATAAAAAGCTTTCAAGTTATCATTGCAATTGTTATGTATGAAACACTTTGCTTCCAAAGATATGAAAATATCCACATTAGGTTTTCTTCCTGTCCAAATTTCATAGGGGTTTTGGACAAATCGCTAATTTATCATACACCTATTCCTGGGGTGTAACAGCGATGTTAATTGCTTTTAGCCCAAAGTCTCTAGCAATCACTTTAGCTAACATGGTCCTTGTAGCTTCCTTTGAGGGTTCTATTCCTTCTTTGACTACTCCATTCAGGTCGTGTAGTTCTTGTAGCCTATAACTCATGAGTAATACCATTCTCTCGTGCAATCGAGTTATAATCCCATTCACAAACTCGATTCCTCTCGTCGGACCTTATCTTGATAATGGTTTGGCTCCTCATTTTGAACTCTCTTCATAAACTGCGAAAGTTTCCGCAAAGTTTCCTTCTTTTTACACACGAAGATGGTCCATGTGTATCTTGAATAATCACCCACCACCACTAAGGTGTATATATTTCCAGTTATACTTGCTGGTTCAACAGGACCGAACAAATCCATATGCAATAAATGCAAGATCTTTGTTGAAGAAGAACTTGGCTTATCCTTGAATGAAGAAGACTTGATTTGTTTTCCCTTCGGCGCGCATCCCAAACGCTCTCTTCCTGCACATATTCGAAATCGGTAATCCTTCCACTAGATGACTCCTTGCAAGCTTGTTGCTTGTCTTAAATTTCAAGTAACTCAGCTTCTTGTGCCACAGCCAGCTTGGCTCGGCTGTGCTTTCTGCGAATAGGCATGTAGTTGGTGTAGAAGTAGACCAATCAAATACATATATATTTTTTTTTTGTTGCAGTTAACACAACTTCATTTGATTAAGCATCCTTGATTTGGCACACCTATATGGAATCCTACATTGTAGCCTTTACCACAGAGATGGCTTATACCCAATAGATAGAAATTTAGCCCTTCAACATAGGCTACATCTCTGATTTTCAATCTATTATTCTTTATTGATCCAAAGCCTCTGATTACCCCAGAGCTTCATTTCCTCCAAATATGTATTTTGCTCCTCTTGACTCCTTAAAGTTAGATAAATATTTCTTATTTCTAGTCATATGTTTGGAAAAACTACTATCCATGTACCAGGTTTCTTGGCACTCAGCTGTTCCCTGAACCTGCAATCAAGAAAATCAAGTTTTAGGTACCCCAAACCTGTCTGGGTCCTGAGGGCTTAACACTATAAGGTGATCCAACCAACCTATAGCCAAATGGTGACTCAAGAGGTTTCACGTTTCAATTCCATAATCATAATGAATCTTAGCAAATTTCTTAGACCTTTAGGAACATACAACTATCTCTTTTGTCTCGTATGCCTGTGAGTGTCTTTGTGCCTTTGCTTTCTTTGGATAATATGGAAACTTTTGTATATTATAGGCATTGTGCTTGGGTGCATAAGTGTGATGATATTGATTTCCTTGCCTTGGGAATGACTATGTTGCATCCGAGGTCTTTGCCACTTGGGCTTGTATCCCATGATGACTTCTTTGATATTTCATTTGATGGTTCTAATCACTGAGTAGGTAGTTTCTTCCATTCCCTTCATATGGTTTTCTTTTTTGAAACATATGGGGCCTTTGATGGTTTTGTTTTGACTTCATAGAATATTTTCTATTTGGAGTCTCCTAATGGACTCTTTCAATTTAGTTTTAGCATCCCTCTCAACAAACTGTTCGCTTTTTTTGTTGCCTTTGTAGCCTAGTAGGCAACATGTGTGTGTTTGTGATTGTATGTTGGTGCAACATATGGTGCTTTTGGCTTTTTGATTCCCCATTGCTTGAGGATCCTTTTTCCAAATCCACTATGGGAAAATAGCAATTATAAACATGATCATGTAATAACAACAACCAAGAAGATAAGCAATTGAAAATCGGATAAAAGAAGATGGAGAAAGATCACGCTTTGATCCAGATGCAAAATATCTCGGTGGAAAAACAAGCAATCCCCAATGTTGGATGGAAGAGAAAATAACAAAATCTAGGGTTTAAAGTCATAAGAAGTAAAGATGTTCGAAAATATGGACTCCCACACTTACCCTTTTGCTTGTCCTCAAGCAAATAATTGTGTCTTTAGACCTAATAAAAAATATCAAGTATAATTTAATATTCAACTAATCCATAACACCATGTTCTATCCCTCGGATCCAACATGAATTGATTCTCAACCTCCCACAATAGACTCTAAGGTTAAAAAAATTAACAAAGGTATTCGGCCATCCTCGCTACGTTTCAAATCCGTTTTATAAGTTCTGACCCGTTACACACAACAAACCACTCAATCACTAGCCAAACAATTATTATTCTTTTTTGTCTTCTTTTTTTATTCTTTTTTTCTTTTTTTTTTTCGAGAACTTTCGAGATATCTTCCACTAGGTGTAAACTTTGGATTTTCTCCAATGGCTCTAGGGTGATTTCCCATACTCATGTTTGTGTCGCCGTTTTACGTAAAGACAAACATGGGGCTCGTGAATCTCCTAGCTAGACCTGGCCAAATGGGGAAAAACCGGGTTAAATCGAGGCCTGAACCGTGGTCAACGGTTCTTAAACGTGAAAGTGGTCAACGGTTCCAAAACCGAACCGGAATGTGTAGATCGGTTTCGGTGCCGGTTCTAGGTCTCAAAACCGTGGAACCGGCGGTTTTTAACCGTCGGTTAGAACCGTATATGGAACCGTGATGGAACCGTTTTTTTAAGGTTAAAACCAACAATCTTGTTTTGGTAAATACATTCTAGAAGAAATGTAAAATGTTTATTATGATATTTTTAATATTGCACAACGATTACTTAGGAAAAAAGTAAATGTCAAGGGTTCCTCTAGCTCAAATGTAGAGCTTGAGAATTATTTAACTACTTCTTTCGAGTTTAGTGAAATAGATATTGAAGACTTTGATATTTTGAAATGGTGGTCACAAAGAACTCAACCTTATACAATCATCGCAAAAGAGGTTTTGGCATGCCCTGTTTCAATCACAAGAGAGCAAACGTTTAGCTCGATGGAAATATTTTAGATGAATCACGCTCGCGTTTTTTTTCCTTTTTCTTTTTATTTTAAACTAAATTGCTAAACATTTTATCTAAATAAAATTAAAAACAAAGGTTCCGGTTTAACCTAGGAACCGAACCGTATAGAACCGTGTTCGGTTTGGAATCGAACGGCGGTTCGGTTTTGGAACCGGAACCGTGAGCATAAGGTTCAGTTAGGTTCCTCAATTTGGAGGAACTGAACCGCAGAACCGAACCGAACCGCGGTTCCAGCAACCGTGGCTGGTCTACTCCTAGCTACTAAATTGCAACAATCGGAGGAGTATAATCTCAATTGCTCTCTGTTTTTTTTTTTTTTTTTTCTCTCTTTTTTTGTGATTATTTTTTTCTCGCAAAGCTAGCAATCTTGTGTAAACAACAATTAAAATAAGGTTCCAACTTAATTCACATCAACGAAACCTCACAATTCAAGCCCCACAACCTAGGCTATCATTCAATCCTCGTCGAACTTGTCTACCAAAAAGGCCAATTCACAAATCTAGCTAAATCCTACGTATCAAGTTCACGTTGTAATTTCATAATCAAAAATTAAATTTTGGCACATATTTCTAACATGTTCACCAACACAATTATAAGACTTGTAACAATGATAAGGCTAGTGATAACTAGCCATGTGCAACCATAACACATATACAATGACAATCCCTCCCCCACACTTAAATCACGCAATTACCTCGGTCGCCAGAAGAAAATAAAATAGAACGAAAGAGAGATGTCCTTGAAAGTGCTATGATCGGCAAATTGTTAAAGCAATCACGTGAATGTCAATCCGCAAAAGCCATGTGAAGGGAGAACAAAATACCACATATAAACTAAAAAATAAAAAATAAAAATAAATAAAAAATCAAACTAACATGCACAAAAATACCACATGCAAACTCACACAAAGGGAAAAATGGTTGGGTTGCCTCTCAAGAAGCGCACTTTTAACGTCATTAGCTTGACGATATCAACTAAGAAAATCATGGTGGGTCATCGAGCAAGTACTTTTTACCATATTGGAATTTTTATACGGTTGAATTTCATGCGAGAATCACATCGTGTTCTTCCCATAAGATATCTTTCACGCGAGAATCGAGTCAACAATAAAATTATCATGCAAGGCACAAGCGGGACTACGAGCTATATCAAAAATTGAAAACGTCTACCCAACAATATAGTGTGATCTTTAATATTACCTTTATCCTTCCCCTTATCTAAGACAACAAAATCCATGAGAATTTTAAGACCATCTACTTGGACCAAAATATCGTCAACAATGCCTTTAGGATACCTAAGGGACCTAACAAAGAAGTTGCAAGCATAAGTTGGTGAACTTTAATTTTCCAAATTTAATTGTTTAAATATAGAGTAAGGCATAAGGTTAATTCCAGCTCCGATATCAAGTATACTTGGATGTTGTTGCCTTAGGAGTGGACTTGGGGATGGAGTAGAAGGTTTGTAGAATTATCAATTTTGTGTAAGGACGATCCCTTACTTGCCTTTTTTATCCGTTCTTTCTTCACTTGTATCTTTTTCTTTTTTTTTCTTTAGCAACAAGAATAAGGGGTTAGACGAGACAGTAGAATATGGAAACTCATTTTATTATTATAATTCTCATCAATTTCAAGGTTAGTGATGGCTTGAGCTTTATTTGGTTGACTAGGTAACATGTCCGTTTTGATAAGATGTCGAGCTATCTCACCAACTGCGTAGCCAATTGGTGACTTGAGTCTCAATTCTCTTAAAAGAGGCCACCAATGATTCAAACCATTTGTAATTCCACTCTTGTGTTTGTTGACTAACTTGAATAAAAGAATTGAAGCTCTCTTCTAATGTGGGTCGTGGTGGTTGCTCTTAATTGGCCGTCATACTGGTGCTTTTATAAACAACACTAGAAAAATAGATCAAATGCACCTACTTGAATATACCTAAAATAGAAACAAACAAAAACAATCCTAATCTAAAAACACGGAATATAAACACAATAATTATTAAGCACTAAAGTCTTCACAAGCAACGGTCTTTAAAATTTTGTTCGGGCGCTAAATACCTAAATTAATCTAGCGATGCGCAAAGAGTACGAGACCAATTGTAGGGTAGCAAGTTAACCACAAGTCGTCTCTCAAGGAAGACTTAGTCAAAAAATAATTATTATGTATCACAATAAACAGAAAAAATAAATCCTAAACACTTTAACCGTGATTTGTTGATTTTAATTAAGTAATGAAAAAAAATAAAAAGACAAATTAGAACTAAATACAATTAAACCCGAAGAAAAACAATATGGATAAACGTCCGGATTTCAAAACCATCTCATCAAACTTTCAAGCAGAATATCAACTAATTGTTCATGCGATTCACAAATATAACAAAAAGGTAAAAACTAGGCCTAGATCCGATAGTTCACGTATTCAGATTAGGGCTATCCCTACATAAATTGCTATTTTTATTAAGCAAAGTTAGATAATACATTTCGATTCATATCTAACCCCCTGAATAAAAGTCCAGAATAATATATTCTCTCGACCTCAATTATTCCTTTAAAATAATCAAAAATCGATCGACAATTAATCATCAAGTAAAGCAATTTATTCAGAAAGCAAATTAATTAGTCAATAGTCATGCTTATTTGTTTGAATCAAATCATCCTAATCCAAGAACAAAGAAGTTTAGTTCATGCTTGTAGATGGATTCATCAAGTCAATTGAAAGGAAAATAGCAATTATAAACATGATCATGTAATAACAACAATCACCAAGAAATTGAAAATAATATAAAGAAAATGGAGAAAAATTACGTTTTGATCTAGCCGCAAAATATCTCCAGTTGAAAAACAAGCAATCCCCAATGTTGGATGGCAGAGAAAACCACAAAAACTAGGGTTTAAAAGTAATAAGATGTAAATTGTTCAAAATATGGACTCCCAAAGTCTTATTTATAAGCCTAGAATCCTATATAAGGTGGAAGAGCCAAAAAATGAAAAATAATCGGAAATTTCGTATTTTGCAAGTCATCGTGCGCAACGCTCATGGTGCCGCACGACCCCATGCGCGCGCATGACATGACAACACTGTCTCTGTGCATCGTACACGACCGCGCGCCTCTTGTGCGCGTATGAGCACTCTCAAGCGTAAAAATTCGCTCTCTATGTCTTCTTATGAATTGTAACTCTATCTCTCCTTTTTCCATATCCACTTTAATGACTTCAATATCAATTCTTTAGACAGGAGTTATGGCTAAATACTAAAATGTGTCATTTTAGAAATTTCAACACATTATTTCCACTTGCACATAATTTTAACCAATCCAAAAGTCTTTATTTGCATTTAGTACCATATATAGCATAGTAGAACTTTATCTTATCTTTCCAATGGTGTATTAATCATGTCCATTGGACTTTCGGATGCAAACATTGCATCCGAAATACGACAATTGCCGCATTGCGCGAAATGATTTGTTAACGTTTCTTGCTCCAAAACTTATTTTTCCACCAAAACCTAGAAAATCAATAAAATAACACATTGTAACATTAAAACATGCAAATGCAAATAAAAAACACCAAAAATATGTATAAATCACCACACAAAACATGCAATACATTTGTGCATTGACAAAAGGAATTAAATCCTAAGCCTGATTTATCGCCAATCTCTTTCTGTATCATCATAAATTCATCCAATGTTTTGAATGACTTGTTGACTGATGCAATCACATTTGTTTATTCTTTTTTCCTATTTTATCTTTCAGCTAGGTCTGCTTTTACCTTAGCTATCTCTGCCTTCAGCTCTGTATTCTCATCAGCTATGTGACCAAGAGTACTCACTCTTCATTCAATTGCGAGTTTTGGCTTTTAAGTTGGTTGTTTTCCTCATATAGAAGTGTGGGTGAGGATTTCATATGCTAAAAGTCTTTCATCATTTTACCTAATGAATCATAAAGAACTGTGGGTGATGAAGTTTTGTGTGTCATTACAATCATCAGAATGTAAGCTTGATGACTTAAAATTTACCTCATCTTCTTGTTCCTTAGCCATGAGACAAATCAATGCCTCTTCTTGATTAATCGGGAGAGTAGTCCGCTTCACTATCATTTCCCACTCACTGGGAGCGACCTTTGAATTTTCATACACATTTCCTTCGGTGTATATTCTTTTCCCAGTGAAATATCATTTGTAATCTCGGTGAGTTTGGCATCCGGTGATCCAGTGTTTCACCTGCAAGCATTTTGAAGTTCTCAAACCGTACAACAATAGCCAATTTATTCTCCTTAATATGGTCTAAGCCTTCGCATTAAGTCGACTTTTCCCATATCTCACGAGCTTGAGTCTTGTAAGATTTAACTTTATTAAAGATAGCTTTGCCAAGAGTTTTATATAGAATATCATTGGCCACATTGTCCAAGTTATATCTCTTTCGATCCTCATTGGTCCATTCACTTCTTGGTTTTTCAACCACATCAGGCCTTTCAACTGTACCATCTTTAGCGACTCTCACGAGTTGTATTCCCTTTGTAATTTGTATGGGTCCATCTCTTATGACGAACCACATTTTATCGTCAAAACTCATCGATAGTAAACATGGGAATGCGAGATAGATTTGCTTCCATGATAATAACTTTTTGAAAGAAATTTTTAAAAGCATCTCTTGTTGATCTTTTAAAAAGATTGAGATCTAGCTCAATAACCACTGTGGAAGGTTCTTTGAACTAAGCGCTCCGATGCCACTTATAGGTCCCAAGGGGTGTGAATATTAAGTCAAGAAGGAGGTTGAATAGACTTAACAAAATTTTCAATTTTGATCTTAAATCGAGTTTTTATACAAGTAAACAGCTTAGTCCTTACACACAGCTTAGTTCAACCTCAATAGGAGAGTTAACAAATCAATAGAGACTCGAAGTTTGTTGCTAGAGTAACTCAAGTTGAGTGAAGTGAGTTCTTTTAAAAATACAACTTACTTAGTTTTTTCGGCGGAAGTCTTACACTATTTTTTGCGAAATGATTTTACAACACTTGTTTTGGTTTAAGTTTTTATCAGTTGAGTCAAGCAAATATTTATATCAGTAGAATGAAATATGCGAGAATTTAAAGTGATGAAAATAAAAGACACAAAGCAATTTATAGTGGTTCGAGGATGTGGTAATTCCTCTACTCCACTCTTCTCCAACTCGTGGAGGTAATCTACTAATGCAACAACTATTACAAAATGGATACAACAATCCAAGAAGGCCTTTCTCACACGGGTAACTCTACTCCTAGGACTTAGCTTCTTCGCAAGACGGATGTCTCACTACTTGACTCCATCATAACCTTGGAATTGATTACTTAGCCCGCTTCATGATTTAAAGTAGGTTCTAACTTGAACCATCTTGCATCTTCCTTTGCTTCGGGGTTGTGCGGACCCCTTTGTTCTTTAAAACAACTTTTTCTCTTCAACTAGTTAAACTTTTTCTTCCTTCACTGTGTGTGTGTTGGATATGTACACTTTGATTATAGGCTTGAGGATTTTGAATGAATAGCTTGAGTGTTTTGCTCTCTTTGCTCATATTTACACTTAGTCATTCGTTCTTTCTCTCAAATGTTCCTCGGCCATTTATAGTGACAGAGTTTGAAAAGTATCCGTTGAAGAGATAGACATTTTTCAAAATTCACTTCTTAATCGTTGGCTTGACTTGTTGTGAAGTATTTGATGTTGACCCTTCCTTAAATTAATAGTGCAGTGCTGTGAACATCCCGTTGGTTCTTCGCTTCTTGCACTCTTTTAGCTAGATAGCTTTAAGGTTGCATGTCCGTCATTTTACCATTTTAGATAAGTTATTGACTTTTCATTCCAATGAGACTTCTTGACTTTCTTGAGTCCATTAGTTGCTTTATCCTTTTATTAAGTCTTCTCCATAAATTTGGGATTGATTCGATTATTAGTCTCATTTGACACACACAACTCTTTGTACTTGAATGAATCATTTTTTTCGATACTCGGATGCAACTCGGTGATTCTTCATGCATTCTTGATCAATCCTTCTACGATCTTCAACTTGGAAGCTTCCTTACTCAACTTATATTTTCTATTTATTACAAAGTTGAATATCTTGATCTTCTCAACTCTGTCAGTGTGCCTTCTTTCAATATCTTCAATCTCGCTTGATTCTTCTTGAAGGTAAGATCGCTTTCTCTTGGTGACGAGATATTAAGGCGCTAAGAATGTAGAGAGGTGCATGTGCATTTGGACAAAATTATTTTCAAGGGGTTCTTCATAAACTTATCTCACACCTTTTTGGCATCATCACCCACGAGAGAGTAGGATTAGGTAGGAGAGAGTCTAACTTCTTGTGAGTGACGGAGTTTGTTGCCTTCTTTTTCAGAGCGGATCGCATCTGATTTGTTCCTTCATATCAAGGATATCGGCCATTAGAGATACCTCCGTGTGCTCTATTTTGTTCGAAATGATACAATGAGCGACTCCATGTCGTGAAGATGGTTTCATTCCATGCAATACGTGTGTTGTCCCCGTGTCGAAATTGAACTTGTTCGATTCCCAGGACCACCAATTTTGAGAACAGTGATCTAAAGTAGCCGACTTGTTCCTGCTAAGGACCTTGGTCTCTCGAGACCATCCCCGATTCATAGCACAACTCCTCGAATGTCCCCAAAAATTGTGGCATCCACGATTATGAGTCTTTTGATTTAGTGCAAAGCAAAACCTCTTTCCATTGCCTCCATTTCTCGCAAATAGATCGGAAAGCACATCGGAAGTCAGCTGCTTCAGGAGATGAATCCTTGGGAATGAGAGATTCAAAGTCATGGCCAAATGGGACTATCCTCAAGTTATCTGGAGCTTGTAAATCAGTTTGGTCTACTTAGACATTGAACCGTGCAAATTCTTCCACAGTATCAGCTTTAAACGGGATCTAATCAGTGTAAGGAAACTCCAACATCTCGAATATGCCAATAGGTTCCGAGAAAGTTCTCACTCCTCCTTCAGGAACACTTCGCTCTTCACCCTGGCTAGCAGCTCTAGTTACCTTTACTGTTTGAGCTTCATTGGCAGTGGTAGCTGTGGAAGCCTGCTGAGCTAACTATGCCTGAGTTGTCTCAACAACTTTATTGGCAATAGTGGAATATTCCTTTTAAGTAATATGTGCCCCAGCTGCCTTGGAAGCATCATGGGAAGGTGACAGAACCATTAGGGGTAGCCCATCAACAAGTATGGACTTCATTGAGGCTTTCATCTTAGCTTCCTTCATTTTGGCTTCCAAGTCCTTTCCATCTTGATCTGACTCAGCTGGGTTGTTAGAATAACCTTCAAAATCAATGAACTTATTGTCTAAGTCAATCAAGGAATCAATCACCATTGGTTCAGTGGACTCAGACTATGACAAATTTGGAATAGCGTCAAAAATAGGAACATTTCCCCTGGCAGTCTCAACTGCCATAGGGTCTTCAGGAACCTTGGCGGCAGTCTCAACCACTGCAAGGGTTTGGACATTCCTATTGCGATCGAGCTGCGTTTGGTCTTCATTGGTGGCATCCTTCGAGGCCTCAACCTCTAGGATTGTACTTTCAAGACCAGCAGATCTCAATCGCCTTGGTCCTCCTACTTCAATCATGTGCCTCGATTATAGGAATTTGGACTTACGTGAACACCATTGGCTCCGGTGATGTCAAGTCCTCGGTGAAATAGTCTTAACCATCTCAACCTCATTGGTGTAAGTCCAGCGGCTACGATAATCTAGAGGGAGGGTGAATAGATTATCTCCATTTTTTCGATTATGCCCTCTTTTTCGAATCAAACAAGCTAAGACAAGAGTAAAGGTGCGGGAAGTAAATAACGCGTCGATTTATAGAGGTTCAACCCACCAGGGCCTAATCCTCTACCACCCCAAAGATATCCTGGGATGGATTTCAAAAAGAAAAAGATTTTATTATTTACCAAAAATTAATACAACACCTTACAACATCACCTTGAAGAGCACCACACTCTTCTTCAACATCACCTTTGAGATTACCACAATCTCTCTTGAAGATGACCACAATCTCCAATGGCACCTTGTGAAGATTACCACAATCTTCAACCTTGAAGAACTCCAAATTATTCACTCGATAATGAATAATACAATTTGAGTGCAAGTGTAATCAAGAAATAAGCCTAGACCTCAAGATGTGAAAGTGAAATATGTTTGCTTGAGTGTATCTTGTTGTGTTGTAGTATTCTCTCTTATTTTGTTGCTTCAATTCTTCATCTATTTATAGAAGATATCTTGGACATGATAAGCTCCTCCTAGGAGATTGAAATCGTAAAAAAATTCCAAGACAAATGAAGAATATAGTTTCTAGAAATCAATCCCACAAATTAGGGAAATGTTGTCCTGCACAACGGTTAGAATTTTGCTATCAAACCATAGGCGACCGTCGCGCACAAATAGACGTTTGAAAATAAGAATACACATTTACATAGGGGCCGGTCGACGGGGTCCGACCGTCGACCCTTTGTCCGGTGGTCGAGCAAAACCAAAAACGAGTCCAGGAGGTTCGCTTTCAAAATTGACACCGATCGATGCCTGGTCGGCGGTCGACGGCACCGGCCGACCACTGGTCGGCCGATGGTCGACCACACCGGTCAACCACGATTGACCGGTCAACAACCTTTTTTTCAAAGAAATAGCTTATTCATTGTTTTTCACAACTTTCGGTGCGGGATGACCTATAGGGCAACGTAGGTTGGCCTCAAAACAAAAGTGTTGTCCAATTTTATATCGAAAATAAACTTCAAGAAATACTTGAAAAATAGTAAAAATATTTTAGGCCGATCGGGAGTATTATGACAACATTTAGAAAAATTGTTTTGGTTTAAAAACACATTAACACAAAATCATCAAAAGTGTTGTCCAATATTTGTCGAAAATAAACTTGAAGAAATACTCCGAAAAATTAGTAGAAACAATTTAGATCATTTAGGAGTATTTGGACAACATTTAAAAAATATTGTTTTGGTATAAAAACAAAATCATCAAAATCATGATAAAACCATTTATCAAACAATTGGTACCAACAATGTCTTCAGCCGACTCACCATCGCCTTCAAACACTAGTTTTCTTTCCCCCCGACCTCCTCCGATTTGCAGGTGTGAGCAACTTCTCCCTCAATTGGCGCACACCGGTGATTCTTTTCAACAGTCGGTTGTCACTTTGGAGACTTGGTTGTTTCTCTTGAATGTTCAGCTAATATTATCCATTGGAGTTATCAGCAAAATTATTTTAGCAAATCATCTGTTTTTATTTCTCAAAAATGGTTTTTCTGCGTGTGCTTAATGTAGTGGTAGCTTCAACTGTTTTTAGTGATCAAACTCCATGGGTATATTTTACTTGGAAGCCAACACCTAAGTTTTTATTGCCAATTGAATCAAGATACTTTGATCCTTCAACAATTTGTTATGGATTTTTAAAGTTATTATTAACATCAATAAAGTTTTGTTGGTTTTGTTGAAGAAAATGTTATATTTTTCTATATTTCTTTTACTATAGTATCATTTTGCATATTTTTGTACACTATAATTTCTCAAAACTTTCATAATTTTTATAATTCCATAAATTAATGTGTATTTTTAATTATATAAATTAAAATATAAATAAAACTTATGTTTTGTGATATAAATATATAAATTATAATATAATTATAAAATTGTACTTTGTAATTATATTTATTAAGAGATTAATGAACTGAAACTGTGGCTTAGTAACTTACGCTCAATGTAAGAGTTTGGAGCTCAGATAAAAAACACTACAAGAAAACAAAAAAAATTCCAACAGGAAAATCAGTTGGAATTTGGCCAATTACCGTTGGAATTATTGATTCCAACGAAAATTCCGATAGAAAATACATTGTTGGTTAAATGGTCGTTTGAATGGCAAAAGTCCAATGAAAATTCCAACGGAAAAATATTCCAATGATATTTCCAACATTATTTATCCATTGGAATATACAACCATTGGAAAAAAAAACTCCAACATTTTTTCCAACACTAATTCCAATAGAGTTATACCATTGGAATTTAGTCAAACGGCATATATATCCATTGGAATATATATAATCATTGGAAAAAACTCCAACGGTTATTCCAAGGAGTTATACCATTGAAATTTAGTCCAATGACACTTTCAATAGTATATATCCGTTGGAGTATTTAATGATTTTATCTCATTATGTAATATCTTTAACTTCCCGAAGAGGTCACTCATCATCAATTTGTCCCAGGTCAAACATGTTTAACTATGTAGTTTCAATATGATTGACTCGAAGAAAGAAGATATATTTTGGCGATATGGATAATACTATCAAATATTTTAACCCCCATTGAAATTTTCCAATGTAATTTTCCAACAACTTTGTTATACTATTGGAATTTCCGTTGGAATTTTAAAACTCAATGGAATTCCAACGATTAATTCCAATATTTGATTTACCGTTGGAATTTCATTAGAATTTTCTAATGGTATATTTTAGCGTGGAATTTTAAAAATCCAATAGTATTTCCAATAATTTATTCCAACGATTTTATTATTGTTGGAATCACTATTGGAATTTTCCAACGGTTTGTTGTGTTGTTAGAATTTCCGTTGAAATTTTAAATTCCAATGAGAATTCCAACGATTTATACCAACGATTTTTTATTGTTAGAATTTTCATTGGAATTTCCGTCAATTTTCTATTTTGTTTCAATTATTTTGTTGGAATTTGATTTTTTTCTTGTAGTGAAACGACGTTAAGGAAAAAAAAAGCACTAATTAAAAGTTAAACAAATAATATATCAATATTATTTTCCTTTATCGGCTTATATGGATTTCTTATTTGGTGGCTTATATAATCGTGACCATGTCAATGTATATTAATTATTTGTTAGCCTTGTCGGTTTATATGAATGTGACCTTATTGGCTTATATTTGTGATTTTTTATAATTAATTAATAATTAGCAACACGTTAAAAATTTCGTTACGCCACGCTACTACAACCAGGACACCAAATTTATGTGTCGCCTCGAGGTTTTGATAACTACTGGACCGGCCATGCAAAACTGAATATAAGAGTAGACTACGTACGTAAATTTAAAACCTGCAAATGCGACATATATCTTTGATGTATAATTAACAAATTTATGATAAACTTATAACTTTGAAATTTCAGGCTTAGAATATTCCAAGGAATCACCTAAAGTTTAATAAATAATGTCACGTGATTTGCACTGTGCCTCAGTAAAAGTTCCATCTAGTCATAGGTTCATTCCATTTCGTTTGTGTTCAAATCCACTTCAAGTTCAAAGTCTTCATTGTGGTAATCCACTCTTGTTATAACAAGTGTTACTTTGCATAGTACCAACTTGTGGTTATAAACGAAGGGACCTGATGCAAAGTCTAGGAGTGACAAATTGGGTTATGTCCGGGTTGTAGAGTTGAGGCAGAGATACTATATTCATATCAAATACGTCAATCCAAATACAACCTATTTAATTTTTTTTTTGAAACAATACAACCTATTTAATTATTTGAATTAGATTAGTCAAACCGAGCCCAATCTATTTAAACATGGATAACCCGACCACGAGTATACGAAATGAACTGTATATTTTTCAGACACAAACAATCCATCGATCCATATATAGGGTTATATGGGTTATGTCGGGCTTTTGGGTCTTTAAATTAATATTACATTAATGTTACACATTTTTCCTATTTTGGGTTCCAAACTTTAAATATTTAGATATGAGTTAAACGGATTAAATTATTACTTATGTGTCATTTTGATAAGTGTTCTTCTTTGCTGATTTTTTAAGTCTCTTCTAATATCCCCATTAGTTTTTATATAAATATAATCGTAAGTTCATAATTATATATAGAGGAAATTACACTAAATTCCATGTACTATTCGCGTTTTTATATTTTATCATATAAACTAATTTTTTGTTATATTTTACCTTATGAACTATGTAACTTTTTTGTACTTTAACCGATATGGGCAATTTTGCCAAAAAATTTTTTCGAATAATAAAAATAGTTCATCATGGTCACGAGGCTTATCATGTTATCGTATATAAAATTAATATTTACTTTAAATTTATATCTTGTTTAAACGAAATGTAGCTAGGTATTCTTAGTCGATTTTTTGGTTGTTATTCCTACGTGCGGTTTTACTCGCTCTTTACACTCAACCTTAACAGGCATCAATGGTTAGTACCATCACGATAAAAGAAAAATCTTTTTGCATAAGCAAATCGATGCTAACTTTAGACATTAGCGACTATTCTTAAATATTCGTCATTAAAAATTAAAAAAAAAATAGAATTTTAGTCGATTATCGATGCAAATATTCATCACTAAATAGAAATACGCAACTACATTCCGATCAAATAATATATGAATCGAGAATTATTAATTTTTATACGAAAAAATGATGATCGGTTGGATATGGTAATAATGAACTATTTTAGGGGCAAAGCTGTCCATATAGGGCAAAGTGAGAAAATCTACATAGTTCATATAGTAAAATATAACAAAAAATAGTTTATATATTAAAATGCAAAAATGTGAATAGTAAAAGGGGTTTAGTTTATTTTCCTCTTGTATATATGTTCATGTGGTATTTATAAATGAGTTAACTTCATGGGCCTTATTCTCAAAATCTTAGCCCAATAAATTTGGCTGTTAACAAATACAATTGAAGCCCAATGTTAACTTAATGGAGCCCACTAAACAGACAGGCTTCTCAAGAAACTTGTTCAATTTAAAGTAGGAATGACAATGAGAGTCCAAATTTGATTAAAGTGAAACTTAGAGAAGGTAATAAATTTATTGTTTAAAACTAATTTCGAGCAGACAATAGATCTTGCTAAACCTGCAAATGTAAACTATTTATATAGTTTTTACACATTTCATCCATTTTTCTATTGACCGCTAAGATTAGTGACCTTCACCTCCCAAATATCAAGAAATTTCATGAGAATGAATTCTGACTTGCATGAGAAAACGTATTATATGGACTTTTGGATCTAAAAGTTTATTTTTGTAATAGTAATTGTTTGTTGGTTAGTTTGGAATGGACATTTGAATAAGTCACTTCTCCAACAAGTTCATTATAGAGAAATTAGAATTGGAGACTTATTGAAAGGTCATTTATTAAGAAGTTCAATTTTCTAAATGAACTTTTATAGAAGTTCTCTGAAGTCTCAAACATAGACTCACTACAACATAAATGATATTAGGTAATACTCAAAAATGTTACATAATGGCCATAAAATGTTACTATAGACAATAGGTAACACTTTTATGGTGTTGCACTTGCCCGTGCTACCTATAGTCTAAGGTATCACTTTTATTAGCTTTTAGTAACACTTTCTAAGTGTTACATTAGGTTTTCTATTGGTAACACTTTAAAGCAATATTTCTAAAGTGTTACATATGAATCTTATGTAACACTTTTTGTAACACTCTTTATATTTGTAACACTTTAAAAAAATACTTCAACAAATGTTACATATGAATCTTATATAACACTTTTTTGTAACACTTCATAGAGATACTACTTTTTGCCACCAAGTAGATTCGAACCCACGACTGTTATGTGTGGAAGTGACAATTTGCCACTAAGCTAAGTTAATTCTTATACAACTTTTGCTTTATATATACACATACACACACACACATATATATATAAATTATATTATATATATGTATATATAATATTTGTATAATAATGATTAAATTATATAATATATGTATTAAATTATATTATACCTTTGTATATATCAAATTTTATATTATATAGTATATAGTTTGAAAATCATATTATGTTTATATATTAAAGAACACAACAAATTAAAAGTATCAAAAATATATAAAATAAATTTATCGACTAATAAATATTCAATCAAGTAAAAATAAAAATATATACAAATATAAAATTTATTTAAACGGATAAAAAAGTTTTAACAAAAAAAATTAAATAATAAAAAATAATTTACCGACGTAAAAATTCCTAAGTAAATATCAACAACATCAATTTTCATTTGTAATTTTTATTTTTAAAGAGTAAAAAAATAAAAAATAAAAAGTTAACAATGAAATTGGTCTCCGTTAATAAAAATTATAAAATAAACAAATAATAATAATAAAATATTTACATGCGCATTTTTTTCAGGTATTACGACGGAATTAATTACCTACGTAAAAAATAAAATAATAAAAGCAAAACTAAAATACTTTATAAATAGAAAACAAAAATTCGAGTTAAAAAAAAAAAAAGCAGTACATGATACCTACAATTTTTAGGTTTGGTATTTTTTGTCTTCGCCTATTTTGTGACATATTGATAAATAGTGTTACTTATATAAAAGTGTCTTCGCTTATTTTATGTTACTAAAATATAGCCTAAAAGTGTTACAATCAATAAAATATAATGTTGCCAAGAGTGCTTCTTAAATAAAGTGATACTATTTGCGTTACAAAAGAAATAACAAAAAATATTGATACTTAAAAGTGTTACTTATATAAAAGTGTTACATATAGGCGTTACATATAGGCGTTACATATTGATAAAAGTGTTACCTATTTGCGTTAAAAAGAAATAAAAAAAAAAAATAAAACTTAAAAAGTGTTACTTATATAAAAGTGTTACATATAAGCGTTACATATTGATAAAGTGCTACAAAATTGTTACATAAATATTGTAATGTAAAAAGTGTTACAAACACGTGTTACATATTTACCTTATGTAAAAAGTGCTACCAAATTTGTGTTACCTAATGTCATTTATGTTGTAGTGACTTGATCTCTAACTTTTCTCATTAACATGTCAATGGATGTAATCTTCTTTGAATGAATCTCACTACTAAAAATGGTATTTTTCGAGAACAATATAAATGTTTTAGCAATTAAATTATGTGATACCACGGTGTTGTACATGCTACAATTTTGGTGTAACATCTATCATTCACATATCATGTCTTTTAGGAAGTGGGGTATTTGTAATGCATCCACACTAGGCCCGGACTTGAGGGCATGACAACAAAAGTGCCTAGGGCCCCAAAAATTTAGGGGCCCATTTAAATCAAGTGTGAACCTATTAACAAGTTATGGCATTTAATTATTTGGGCTTTACATAAATCGAGTTGTGATTTTGTTTTAGAATTATGATGATTATACATTTTGTAAATTGAGGTAGTCAAAATTACTAGTACTCCTATGATACTAAGTATATTTTTTCATGCATTCGCTAAAAATTCACATGGTATTGTGTTGGTATGTCACTACGTAATTTGATTTGAGTTTTTATACTGATATGGAAACATATGTTAATAATTATTTAAAAGGAACGGATAAATATTAACACGAAATTATTATAGTTGATATTAATTGAAACTAATAAGTTGAAAGCACGTTATTCAAAAAAATAATAATAAGGTGAAAGCACGTAGAATAAATATATATACATATATATAGAGAGAGATTGGGCATTTATCGTTTCGCACATTGTAGGCAATAATTTGTTCTACAAATCCCCGCCTAACTCCGATAAGTCTCGCCAGCGCGAGGCCCTCCTTGTCCGCCTACGTTATTCTTCCGATTAGGCCGTACCCAACCCTGCTCAGAACCTGCCTAACCTCGCCCATGCTTCGCCTACGTTTTAATTAGTTATATGTTATTTTCTTGTTTTGTGTTTTGTTTGTTTTTTTGAATACATGAAATCAAAATTTATATTACCACAGATGAAAAATAATAAACACCACAATGGATTTGATCTGTTGTTGAAACACTTAAATTACAACAAATTTGATCTGTTGTAATACTTCAACACCACAACGGATATTAACCGTTGTGGAGATCCGTTGTTGTATTTGATAATTCAAAAATAGTTACCAACCGTTGTCCCAACCGTTGTCGTTTAGCATCTAAAGACAATGGATTCTAGTCGTTGTCTTTATTATTAACGACAACGGATTGAAACTGTTGTCATTAAGCGGGTTTTTTTTATAACACCATTGTTAAGTTGGTTTTATACCAATGTATTGAGTGCTCTAGACTAGGATTTTGTGTTGTTTTCGGGTATTTTAGTGTCGTTTGAGTCGAGTTTGTGTCATTTGGTGCCGTTCGAGGTTCGGGACTGATCTTGATAGCGAACGAGCAAAAACAATGAAAAACATGTTTGGAAGGTGAAATCGCATTTTAGAAGTTGAAAAGCGGAAAAAGAACGTTCATGATCAAGCGCCACAGCACCAAAACCTCCGCCGCCAAGGAGTCAAAATTAGTACAGCGGGAGCGGGGAGAATGAGCTGCAGCTCCCATACACAAAGGCTGCAGCGCCCAAATATAGCAAAAATTGAGTGGATATGAGACAAGCCGGCGCTTGCTGCAGCGCGGTTTAAGAAAAGGAAGCGGCGGTAGGCACAGGCGAGGAGCAAGTGGAAGCGGCAATGCGGCGCAAGGATGCAGTGATGTTGCCGCAAAGACGCTCAACGTCCGCCAAAGAAGAAGATGACTAGCACAGCGCAGCAGCGCGCGACGATGTGCGCCCTTAGCGCAAGTTGGTGAAACGGGCTGAACGCTGGCCTTTTATTTTGGGCCGTTTTGGATGGATTTTCGAGGTTTTAGATTATAAATACAAGAACGCATGTACAAAAATGGGGACAAACATTATTTTGAGCACAACGCAAGGCAAGAGACGCAGAGCTAGGGTTCGGGACGGCAATTGGAGGCACTTCTCGTGCGGACACGAGAGAGAATTCCTTCTCTTTTCTTCTCAATTCTTTCTTTGCTTTTCTTTGTCAATTTCTTGAGATGTATAATTATTTCTCCATGAATTTTTGTACATCCATTATGAGCTAAACCTATTTTTCTAGGGATTGATGTAACTACGTTTGAACATATGTTTTGATTTCAAGTTTATGAAACTCGCATATTATTTAATCTATTTGTGCTATTTGATTTGATTGCATCCGGATTATCGATCAATAATTTAGATTGTTTGGCGTGTTTGATTTGACGCTCGAGAGAGGTAATTGAACGCCTGGCCATAGAATAGCACAACCTGGGGTTTCATAGAATCGAGAGGTTTATGAATCTTTTGAGGCTGTGATAGAATATTCGTTGAGCGTATTAGGGTTTAATTTATGATTTTTATAGAGATATCGAAATCGAAATTGGAACCTAGAATCACTTGGCATTCGAGAGGAAGTGATAAGCGGTAGGAATATTGGCTTATAGATTAATAACTTGTGATTAATAAAATGGATTGAAAACATATGGGATAACTAGGTGAAATCACTTGATTAATTGATTAATAAATGGCTCGGACAAATAATCAAACACGTAGAAGATGAATTCAGAGGGTTGATTTCACCTAGTTATCTCCTATGTTTTCAATCCAGTTTATTAATCACAAATTATCAATCTATAAGCTAATATTCCTACCGTTTATCACTCCTCTCTCGAGTGCCAAGTGATTCTAGGTTCCAATTTACGATTTCGATATCTCTATAAAAATCATAAATTAAACCACAATGCGCTCAATGAATATTCTATCACAGGCTTCAAAAGATTCATAAATCTCGATTCTATGAAACCCTAGGTTATGCTATTCTATGGCCGGCGTTCAATTACCTCTCGAAAGCGTCAAATCAATCACGCCAAACAATCTAAATTATTGATCAGATAATCCAGATGCAATCAAATCAAATAGCACAAATAGATTAATAAATATGCGAATTTCATAAACTGGAAATCAAAACATAGGTTCAAACGTAAGTTACATCAATCCCCTAGAAAAATGGGTTTAGCTCATAATGGATGTATAAAAACTCATGAAAAAATAATTATACATCTCAAAAATCGACAAAAAAAAAGCAAAGAAAGAATTGAGAGGAAACGAGAAGGAATTCTCTCTGTGTCCAGACGAGAAGTGCCTCCAATTGCCGTCCCGAACCCTCGCTCTATGTCTCTTGCCTTGCGTTGTGCTCAAAATAATGTCCGACCCCTTGTTTGTACGTCACTTCTCATATTTATAGGCTCGAAACCCTCGAAATCGCGTCAAAAGGCCCAAAAAAATAACTCCGCGCACGTTCGGGCCCATTCGCGCGGGCGCTTGCTGAATCCTTCTCTCGCGCAAGCAGATAGCCTTGCTCTGTGTCAAATCCGCTTTGCTCTCGCGTTGCTTTTGCAGCCAGCGCGCCTATCGCCCTCGCTTTGCGATCGCGCTGCTGCTGCTTTGTTCGTTTGACGGCGCAAAGACTATGTCATTGCTGGCTACGCAGCTCTCGCTTTGGATGTTGTGCGTCTACTTGTTGCCTTGTTTTGCATACCATACTGGCCGCATATTGGGTCGGCGCTTCTGACCCTTTAGTATAAGTGACTGCGCAGTGGCCGAGAATGCCCATTATTCTTTGCAAAGTGTCTTTGGCCTTGGCTATGACCCTTAGCCCGGGCGACGCAAAGACGCCCTCTTCCCTTATGCCATTTTGTACTATTTTCGACCCCGTGCTCGGCGCTGGGGTTTTATTCTGGCGCTCGTTCGTGAATATTATTTTCGCTTTTCAACTTCTAAAATGTGATTTTCACCTTCCAAACACGTTTTTCATCGTTTTTAACAAATATTGAAGCTGTTGTCATTAAGCGGGTTTTTATAACACCATCTTCGACAACGGTTGATTATTGCAATACACAAGAGATTATATCCGTTGTGTATTATCAAAATTCTTGTCGTGAACCTTTTTTAGAACATCGAGGTAGACAATGTTCTTAGTGACTATATATTTTTGACTTGGGTGCCACTTAAAACATCATAGTAATAAAAGCATTTCATTTTTGGCCCAATCAAGGTTAAATTATGTACCATGTTGAACAATTAAGAGCATTTCATTTATTGGGATCAAAGTTGCTTCCTCAAATGGACGAATAATATTCTTTGAAATTTAAAAAACAAAAGTCAGCCGGCACTTTGATATTTTTAACAAGATCAAATATAGCCCAAACAAATCATATCTTATATACTACAAATTCAAAGGGTTAAGGACACTATTCCCCTACATTCCAGAAAGAAAGATAGTTTATTATGCTCCCAGATATTGTGTGGACAATTTTACGCCCCGACTCTTTTTTTTTGGAAAATTTTATGCTCTGCCATATTTTCCGAACATTTTTATGTTGTTTCAAGATTGTTTCAAACATGTTTCAGCGAATAAAATTTTAGTGAAAAAATAATTTTTGCCCCAGTTAAATAATCAAATTTATACTCGAAATATTATAAAAAATCAATAAATATACAAATAAAACAACACATATTAAAACCAAACAAATAGAAAATAATATAGAAAGAAGATGAATAAAAAAAACACAATTCAATTTTTGACCACAATGTATGAAAACATAAACAAAACATGGAAACAAACAAGAAATAATATAGAAACAACCCAGAAACAATATAGAAAATACCATATGAACAAAAAGAGCTTAAAAATAGGTAAAAAAAACTTTATTAAAACATCGAAAAATATGTGAAAACAACAAAGAAACATCAAAATTAACAACATTAAAATGATATGGAAGCAACCGAGAAACAACGTAAATAATATTGAAAATACCACATGAATAAAAGGAGTTTAAAAAATACATAAAAATTGTATTTACACAATGAAAACTACATAGACAATACTAGAAATTATAGAACAACATTAAAAATATTATAGAACAACACAAAAACAATAAAAACAATGTACAAAATAATACGTATGAACAAAACATAGCGTAAAAGTTATTTTGAAACATTGAAACAACAAAGAATCAACATAGAATAACCATGAAAATAAATTTAAACAACATTGAAACAACATGTATAACATATAAAGTAATAGCGGAAAAAAAATCGAAACAAACGTAAAAATAACCAAAAAATAAGCAGAAGCATAAAAAAGAAATTAAAAGAGTACAAAAGTGATAGGAGCGTAAACAATATCCTTCTTTTTCAAAAGTTGAGGTATTTCTGGTAATTTCTCTAACATAAGAGGATCCACTTAGCTTGTGGGTTGACTTCTATAAGCCAACTTAAATATAACTAAACAAAAAATTAAAAAATTAAAAAAAAGAATGAATCATCTGCACGGCTGAAACGTAGCCAACTGATGCCCCTTAATTCATTTCTCTCTCTAAAAAACCTCGTTCTTTTTCAAAAAAAAATATTGTGACAATGATTTTGTTCTTGTACGTTTTTGCTAGTTCTACAACTTTCTAACTTGTTTCAACACAAATCTTTTGCTTCTTTTCTTCTACAAACTTAAATGGAAATTGAATGAAAATATTACGTTTGTACCCAAAAAATTGAAAGCAATACTTATTTTTGGATATTCAACCAAAAATATCAATAAAATGTGAAAAACCCTCTTCGAATGAAAAAGTAAACCAAAATTTTTCAGATTTATATATTTTTATTATAATAATGTTGATGAATATGGTAACCTTTATTGCAATAAGGGTTACCATATCTAAGCGGAGGAATTGTCGTACGCCATTGCACAAAGAACTAACCAGTTGTTAGTTTAACAATTGGTGAGTTCTTTTATATTTTTCTAACAGTATTTTAACATAGCACAAATAAATAAAAGAACTAACTAGTTGTTAAAATACTGTTCTTCTAACGTTAGTTGAAGATCACAACAGACTTTGTGAGCTTCATTTTTTTCTTGCTCTTTCAATTCTTGCTTTTATCCTTTCATTTCCATTGCTATCAAATTCTAATGCTCGAATGCACGATATTTCAAATTTCTGTAATTGATGATTATTGATGGTAGAGTCTTCATATATTTTGAATGTATTCAAATTTCTGTAATTTTTGTAACATGAAGCTATTTACAATAAGTTTTTTAAATTACACCCATTTGTTTATATGTCTACAATTAATGATCATTCATAGGGAGAGTCTTCAATGATAATGGATTCTAGCGCATTTATTGTAATGTAATCACGACTACCTATTGGGATCAACCTTCATGTGCTCCAGTGGTTGAGACATGTGATGTAAGGGCGAATAACCCGGGTTCGATCCATACGAGTCCGTGTGTTCCCTCCCCATATTCGCCCTCTTGTACTAAAAAAAAAACAAATTCACGGCTACCTATTCAAATTTTTGTAATATGCATCTTTATTGATAATGGATTCCAGATTATTCTACTTTAGTGAATTTTTTATTTTGGAAAATTCTACTTTAGGGATTTTTTTGAAAGAATTTAAGAGGGTGAATTCTAAAGTTCCAGTGAGTGTTGTGCAGAGTGTTGCCAACACCTAAGATAACACAACGGAAGATTTCATGGCAAAAACACAATGCACAGTAATTTGATGAAAGACTGAATATAGCAAGATAAAAAAGAACACAATGTTTTGGTTTTTTGCACAAGTATAGAAAAATATACTTGTGCGGTGTCCTCAGGGAAAAAATCCACTAAGTGAAATGTGTACAAAATACACAAAAAAACCATGAAGCTCCCCTTTTGATCTTGCTCGTAAATTATATTCTTTGTAAATGTGAGATTCCTCATATTCAATCAATATAGCTCTCCACTATAAAAGGTAGTGGAAAGTTTATGTGATGCCAAGTGTGACGTAACACGGCCACACTTGACACCTTCCAAAGAAAGTTTATGTGTGGTGAAATGAATTGAATCTTCTTCTTTCTTATGCTCTTAGCAAATTGGCCTCCTTTTTCCTAGTTTTTGGACAATTTAAATAGTTATAGAAGACATCCATCCACCAGTAAAACACATCATAAAGGTAGCACTAAAACAACAAATATTAATGGGTTAGTAGGTTAGCACATGATTAGTGGAATACAAAAGATAAAGAGATAAAACATGGGTTAAGGTTAGAACATGGGTTATGAGTTAGTAGAATTAATAAATTGCTAGTGGAAGTATGGTGTCCATAAAGGTAAAAAAACAAATATGGTTAAAATATAAAATTATAACACCAACAATCTCCCATTTTTTGCCGTCTTTGGACAAAACTTGCACAAGAACAATATTATCCCAACAAACCATATACCACAATAAATAATATAAACTCTCCCTAAAACTAATAACAATAAGTATAATAACCTAACTATTTACAGTCCATCATCTCCTTCTCAAGAACCTCAGTTTCTTCAGTGTGGTCAACACATGTTGCAACATCTTCTGTACCACCTTTTTCACCAACTGTTTCATGTTCGATTTTTTCAAACCTATTTTTGTGCATATCCTTCTCCCCCTTTGTGTGCAGAAAGGAATATTTATTTACCCCTCAAAGTATAACATTCTTCAGTTCAAGGTTATGAAGAAAAAATACAAAATAAAATAATGAAGATACAAATGAAAAAGTAGTTTAGAACAACATTTGAGTACTTTAGGAAAAGAAATTTGGAGAAGATGAAAGAGTTTCTTTTTTTGTTTTTTTTTTCATTTTTCATTTTTTTAAAAAATGAATGATTTTCAAACAATCGAAAATTTCTTTTCATGTGAAAAATACTTGATGGACTTATGAAATTCAAGGCAATATATTAACCATATAAAATAACCCACTAAGTGTAGTTAATATCCAGGTTTCCATATTTTAACTCCCCTATTTTTCAAGCCCGGTGATGAGCACCAAGTATATAGGAAATGAGTAAGAAAGAGTAATCGCCACATATTTCCTCCGAAAATCAAAGAAATATACTCACTATTATATGCATGTCCTAATTATACCTGAAACCATGCAAAATTTTGAAAATAAAACGAAGGAAAAATATGCAAGGAAGCATATAAAAAGGAAGAAAAATATCATAAGGTGTTCATAGAAGGTATTTGCCATAAGGTATTCATAGAAGGTATTGACCACATCAGGCTAAATACTTCTCATATTTCATCAAATTTGAAAATTCATGATCATACTCAGATTTATGAGGAATTTTCCTTGCACAAATTCATACAACCTCGGCTTTTTTTTTTTTGTGTATTTTTCCCCTTTTCTTTTTGAAGACGATCGAAACTTCGACTAGGTTTCAATTCTAGAACTTTTCATCGGAAACTCCTAGAGTGTTGTTGCATCTCATATTTGAGTCGTCGTTTTACGTAAAAGACAAACATGGGGCACATGAATGCTTCTAGCTACTTAACAACATCGAAAAGTGGAGTATAGTCTCGATTTTTCTTTTTTTTAACAAAAAGAAAGCAAGATATATGTACAAGTACTTTAAGAATTTTCAATCCGATTTGTGGCCATAAATATAAATCTGAATCCAATGAAAAAGTTTCACGGATGGCATACATAAGATGAAACATAATATGAAATCCTTGAAGATATTATGCGAGAATACCTAAAAATCCTAAATAGACAAGATATGTACAGTGCTACAACAAGTGTCATATCACGAGCCAACACAAATGTCAAAGCACACATACCCAAGAGATTTCCAAGACTAGAAAATCTCTCAAAATACAACGATTGAGGTGAAAATATCGCTAACCGATTTTGGTGGCAACATGATCAATGCGAATTTAATTTTTTCAACCAAATCACATATAAAATGATGTCGAATGTCAAATGTGTTTAGTACGGAGTGTTCTTTGAATTTCTAGAGATATCTATATCACTTAAATTATCACATTACATGGTTAATATATCACTAGAAATACCATAATCATCAAACATTTTGTTCATCCAAATCAATTGTTTACAACAAGAACCAAAGTGACCACATATTGATTCAACAAAGCAAGAAAGAGAAAACACAATTCTGCTTTTCTACTATATCAAGATACCAGATTATTTCCAAGAAAGAAACATCCACCGGAAGTACTTTTCCTATTATCTATGTTACCCGCCTAATCCGAGTCACTGAAGCCAACCAAATTTGTGTTTGTGTTCTTAATATACAATATCCCTAAATCATCCGAACCACTCACATTTGATTATTCTTTTTACGGCATTCAAATGAGTAATTTTAGGGTCAGCTTGGTACCTAGCACAAACACAAACACTAAACATAAGGTCTGGGCGACTTGCTGTAAGATAAAGTAAACTTCCTATCATGCTCCTGTATAAGGTGTTGTCAACACCTTTGGCCTCACTCTCCCAACACAACTTCTAACTTGTGTTCATGGGAGTTTTCATGTGCTTGCTAGTGTCAAGATCTGGATTTCTTTACCGTGATTTTTGGCATATTTACATTATGAGACAAAAATACCAATTGGTAATTGTTTAATTTGCAATCCAAGAAAAACATTAAGCTCACAAGCCAAACTCATCTCAGATGTGGAAGACAGAGAATTAACAAAATCATTACGCAGGGATTCACAAGTCGTACCAAACACAATATCATCCACATATACTTGAGCAATAGTCATATGATGCCTATCTTTTTTAATGAAAATAGTTTTATCAACTCCACCTCTTTTAAAACCAATTTGAACAATGAAATCGGCTAATCATTTATACTATGTCCTAGGGGTTTGTTGTAACCCATACAAAGCTTTCTTAAGTTTGAAGACATAATCACGGCTTGTGTGGATCTTGAAACCCTTTTGGTTGTTCATGTTCGCCTTATGTTTAGCTTCACCGCAAAACGGCGTAGTTAATGTCCCTAACAAATTGTAAAAGAAGCAAAGATGTTGATCCTCCGGAAACCCATGTTGCGGACACATCATTAATAGATCAAGGAATCTCTCCCAGGCCTCGTATAATGGCTCAGAGAAACTGTCTAAACTGCATGATCTCACTCTTAAGCTGCAGTGTCTTACTTGGTGGAAATAATTTAAATAGGAACTTCTGCCTCAACTCGTCCCACATATTCACACTCTCCTGAGTTAATGTGCCTAACCAGTTTCTTGCCTTATCCCTTAAAGAGAAAGGAAATAGGTGTAGACGTATAGCATCATCAGACATCCCATTCATGTTGATCGTGTTGCAGATTTACATGAAGTGTGCAAGATGAGAGTTGGTATCCTCGGTTGCAAAACCCCCAAACTGGTTCTGTTGAATCATCGAAATGAGCGCTGGCTTCAACTTAAAGTTATTCGCATTAATCGGGACATGGGCAATTCCACCATAGTTGTGATTTGTCTGAGGGCGAAAGTAATCGCGAATTAATTGTTGTTGGACTGCCGGAACTTCTGGTATCAGTAACTCATTATTGATCCTGTTGATCCCATTGTTATCCCCGTTGTTACCTCCATTATTACCCTCGTTGTTCTCTTCCACATCCCCCATAGTATGATATTTGTTAGGAATTTTATTGTTTAGATTTTGATGAATGCCATGTAAAACTTAGAATAGAAAGTTGGCACCCCAATTCTTGTTGTAAAATGCATTGTAATGAATAGAAGAGCCCAAAGTGAGTTAAGTCATTTCTACGCCCTAACATGCAAGAAGACAATCAAGACGGAAGGAAGACTGCTGCGAGACATTTGAGTATGGCAAAGAAGAGTAGACGGGAACTCTATGAAGAAGCGGTGAGATCTGGTGAGTGGAGCATCGGTCAAATCAACTCAAGAAAAGCAAGTCTCAAGTTGAAGTGGAAGAGTCATCCAATGATTGGAAGTCGACTCTAAGTCACCTGGGAAAGCAAGGAAATGCAGTCAAGTCGAGATAATCAAAAAGAACCGTTACGTAAATCAAGAGATTTACTTAAACAAGTAATATCTCCATACCACCTTTCTTGGAGTGCTCGAGTCCCAGGAAGCGTGCAAAAGGAATGAACCAATGGGAAGCATTACACCGTGTCGAACTCGAAAAGGTGAAATAACAATTCATACGAGGAAACGGCAATTCCAAGAAGCGCAAGCCAACGATTTGCAAAGTGACTTTCAAAAATAAGCCTATCTCTTCAACGGGCAAATTTTTGAAAGTTCACTATAAAAGGCCGAGGAGTTTGTTTGAGAAAAGTGAGATGACACACACGTGAGATATACAAGCATATTAGAAAAACTGAAATATTCTCAATCCTCAAGCCTACATTACGAAGTACATCAATCCAACACTCACTGTGAAGGAAAGAGAACTTCAATCAGTTGAAGAGGAAACTTTTGAAAACAAGGGGTCTACATTCCGGGAAGGATTGTAGAAAAGTTCAAGGTTGAACCAAGTCTTAAGCTTTTGGAGGGCTTCGTGATCAAATCCAAAGAGCTTGAGCAAGTGAGTTTGTAGTAACAAAGGCATTTTGCCTGTGAAGAAGCCGAGTCGTCGAGAAGCCGGTGAGTGATCAAGGCGTCTCGGATCGAGTCCCTAAGGATCAAGTCATTTTGTTGTGATCAAGACTTGTATCCGGACTGTTACCACTTTGTAAACTGATCATTACTTAGTGGATTCCTCCGGGGAGTTGGAGAAGAGAGGAGTAGAAGAATTACCCCATCTTGAACCTCTATAAAAACTTTCTTGTGTCATTTACATTTCAAACATTTAAATTCATGCACTTTTAAGCGCTTATAGTTTGATAAATTTGCTATCCATTTGATAATTTATAAGTACTAAATCAAGCTCTAAAATCTTGCTTAATCAAACTTAAGGGTGTTAAGTCTTCTGAAAATAAAACCACAGTTGAGTCAAATTATAGCCAACGGTGAGTTACTCCATCAACGGCTCGGTGAGTCATTTGAGAGATTAACTCTCTTGAGTGACTAATTCGATTTGTCCATCAAGGACACGGTGTGTAGAATCAACTCAGAGATTTAAAAGGACTAAATCGAAAATTTGGTAAGGTTTATTCAACCCCCTTCTAAACCTTACACTTACACCCCTTGGGACCTACAAGTGGTATCGGAGCGGTTGGTTCATTGAACCCTCCGACAGTTCATCGAACTAGATCTCCAAACTTTTCCAAGTCCGCTTTAGTACTTAAACCTTCAAAACTCTTTTTATTAAAAGTCATTATCATGGAAGCAAATTTGACACGCATCCCTATGTTCACTATTTAGGAATTTGATGATTGGAAAATTCGTATGCGTGCTCATCTATCAAAGATTACATGATGAGATGTGGATAGTGATAGAAGATGGGCCTCTACAAATATTAAAGGTGAACACACATGCGAAGAGTTGCGTTTGAAGGAGAAGAAGATCTTTGCTCTAGACCGGTCATGGTTGAAAAACCAAGAACCGAGTGGACAAATGATGATGAGAAAAAGATACAACCTGGATAATGTAGCCAAGGACATCTTTTACAAAACCTTGGACAAAGCCATGTTCAACAAAGTCAAATCATGCAAAACGGCTAAAGAAATGCGGGATAAGTGACATTGATTTGTGAAGGCTCGAGCAAATCAAAGAAAACAAATTATCGGTGGGTCTGTACAGAAATTTGAGAACTTCAAAATGATCTCGGGAGAGAACCTGGATCAACTAGACGCTCGGTTCATTTTGAAATCACAAATGAGTCATGCCGTGACTTGGAAAGGAATATACACGTAAAGAAATGTGTATGAAAATCCTAAAAAGTCTTCGGTAGAATGGGAAATGAAGGTCATGGCACCGAGACATTCCATGGACCTATCAAAGACATCCAACCATGAGTTATTCTCGGACCTCAAAGCCTACGAGTTTGGTGAGAAGAAAAGACAGGAAGAGACAAATTTATACCCAAAACAATTTGCTCTAATTGTCAAAGATGGGAAGAGAGTGAGGTCAAAAAGTAATTGACCCGGAAGAAATAGCCACGATGGTTAAAAGATTTAACAAGTTCTTTAACAAGAACTACAAGAGAGGAAAGGGTGAATCTTCCGAGAAGACACTCGGCTCCCTCCAAATCAAGGGAAGACATGCCAACCAAGAGAACAAATCATCAAAAAGTTGAGTATCAAAGGGCGACAACTCAAGAATAGAAAGAGTGATCAAAAAGTGAATATCTATGTTGGAACCGTAGACAACCAGTCACTATGCCATTGATTGCTCATATCCTGTAGTCAACAAGTACAAGAGATGAAGAAGAAAGAAAGATCTTGAGAGAAAGAAGACAAGAAAGGAAAAAGGCAATGATGGTGCGAGAGGCTACTTTAAAAACAACCAAGTCAAGGAGACGGTGATTGAGGAGATGATGGCCGACTACTCAAGTGACTCACGAAGAAGAAGCCCGACCGCTTGATGGCCAAAGAACAAGATCAAGAAGATGAGGTACAATCTAACTCAACAAACTCGGACACTAGTGATAGTGGCGTGACACACTCACTTCATCACCTCTGATCTTTATGATTCATTAAGCAAAATGATGAAAGATTTTGAACACATTAAATCCTCACACACACTATTGAATGAGGAAAACGGCTACTACTCAAAAGTCAAAACTCAAAGTCGACTAAGGAGCCGACTACTCTAAGTCAAATAGTCATGTTGAGAATGAAAGGTTAAAAGGTGAAAATGCTAAACTAGTAGCGTAAATTGCTGCTTTATAGAAAAGAGGGAGAATGACCTCAAAAATGTTATTGCCTCATTCACTAAGGCATCTAAATCATTGGATGATCTTATTATGAGTCAAAGAGAATGTGGAGACAAGACAAAGCTTAGGATTTAATTCCTCTGCCATGTCAAACCTCAAGAGTAATTTTGGAAAAAGGAACTTCAAGTCATGAAGAGTCCGAAAAATCCAAAACTCTAAGTGTTGCACACACATTCACTCCAAAACACAATACTAAGCAAACCGGCCTTGGTTACAAAGGAAAAGGAAAACGGCCGATTGAGTATCTTGAAAGGACAAGTGAGAAGAGATTGGTACGAGTCCCTCGCCTAACTCCAACAGAAAATACTCTGTAAAGAAGAAGCAGAGCTACCAAAAATCCCAGAAAATCCATAAAAGAAATACATATGATGGGAATGGTAGAAAATATCCAAGCCAAGTGATTGGAATAATGTGAACTATCGGCATAGACTTATGGAATATAAGCCCAAATGGCAAAGGCCTAGAACTCAAAGAAAGGCCATTCCAAAAGTATAAGAGCTTTCATCAGACACACATATGCACCTAGGCACTACACTCAAAAACACCACAATTACCCAAGGAAGGAAATTGCTAAAACACATATGCGGGCATACTGGACAAAAGACACAATTTGTATGAACCTAGAATCCCCAAGCAATTTGCCAGGATTAATTATGATTATGGCGCGATAGATGGCAACCTTTTAGAGTCAAATCATTTGGCTATAGGTTGGTTGGATCATCTTATAATTCTAACCCCTCGGGACCCGGACAAGTATGGGTACCTAAAACTTAATTTCTTGATTGCGGGTTCAAGGAGCAGTGAGTGCCAAGGAACCTGGTACATGGATAGTGGTACATTCCGGACATATGACAGAAATAAGAGAAATTTGTCAAAATTCAAGGAAATCAAAGGAGCAAAAGTCATATTTGGAGAAATGAAGCTCCTGGTGAAATAAGAGGCATTGGATCCATCAAAAGGAATGGATTAGAAATCACGGATGTTGCATATGTTGAAGGACTCAACTTCAACTTACGAGTATCGATCACTCGTGACAAGGGCTACAATGTTGGATTCAACATGGGTATATGCCAAATCAAAGAAATTGAATCAAATGAAGTGGTCTTTGCAAGGATGTAGACAGAAAAATATGTATGTAGTGGATTGGTCAAGCGCAACACCCAAAGACTGTCTACTAGCAAAAAACACAAATTTGAATCAAGTTGGTGTGGCACAAAAAGTGAGTCACCTGAATTTCAAAACAATTAACAAGGTGGCAAGAAGTCATCTTGTAGAAGGACTTCGGACTCGAGTATACAAGAAGGAGAGTATATGTGATGCATGTCGGAAGGGAAAGCAAATCAAGTCGTCATTCAAAGAAAAGACATGCCCATCCTCAACAAGAATATTGCATCTACTTCATATGGATCTATTTGGCCCAGTGGAACCCGGCCAAAGCATAAGCGGAAAGAAATACACCTTGGTGGTAGTAGATGACTACTCAAGATATACATGGACAATATTCATGTGCAAGAAGAAAGAAACTCTACAAAAACTACCACGGTGATGAAGAGGATTCAAAATGAGAAGAGTCAAACCATTATCAAAATAAGATCGGATAGAGGAACCGAGTTTGTCAATGGAATAATAACTCGAGTATTGTATTGAGAATGGCATTGGTCATGAACTATCGCAGCAAGAACTCCACAGTGAGAATGGAGTTGCGAGAAAGAAGGAATAGAACTCTCAAAGAAGCAGCAAGGACCATGTTAGTGAAGGGGTTACCAAAAAGATTTTGGGTGAAGCAATCAACACGAGCTTGCTACACCCAAAACAGATGTATGATAAATAGACAGTGACAAAAACTCCCTATGAGATCCGGACTGGAAGAAAACCAAGTGTTGCATATTTGAGAATATTTGGATGTAAATGCTTCATCCACAACAATGGCAAAGACAACCTAAAGGCCTTTGATGCTAAAGCGATGAAGGTATCTTCTTAGGATACTCGGTGAAAGCATAGCCTGAGAATACTCAACAAAAGAACTATGGTTCGAGGGAATCCATTCATGTAGTATTCGATGAGCCAAATGTAAATGGAGAAGACATTGAAGAGTCGGTGATAAGCTAAATCATCCAATCATACGAAGAGTCCCTATCTTTGAAGTGAATTTGGGATTATCAATTGAGAAGAAGATGAGATATTTGGATCTCAAAAGCGGTGGAAAATTTGCGGCTAAGTGACCACGAGAGAGCGACCCACAAAGAACACAGCTGTACAAGTCGATGAATCCACCTAACTTACTTCAACCTGACGTAAGATGGCCGAGAGACCATCCACGAACTTGTCATTGGAGATATAAGAGAAGGTGTCAAGACAAGATCAGAACTCAACAAGAAGCAATGCTCACTTGCTTCATTTCGCAAATAGAGCCCAAAGATGTGTCACAAGCATTGGACGACACACATTGGATTCAAGCTATGCAAGAAGAGTGAATCGGTTTGAGAGAAATAAAGTATGGGAATTGGTGCAAAGACCCATACATCAAAATGTTATTGGAACCAAATGGGTATTCGAGAAATAAGATGAATGAGGAAGGTTACGTGGTAAGAAACAAAGCAAGACTAGTAGCCAAAGGATATTGCCAAGAAGAAGGGATAGATTTTGATGAAACATTTGCCCCTGTAGCAAGATTGGAAGCTATAAGGATGTTTCTTGCCTATGCGACTCACAAGAATTTCATTGTATATCAAATGGATGTAAAAAGTGCATTCCTAAATGGTTTATTGGAAGAAGAAGTGTATGTTGAACAACCTGCAGGATTTGAGCGAGAAGACTCTTGGAGACAAGGTATACAAACTCAAGAAAGCCCTGTATGGATTGAAACAGGCACCCAGAGCATGGTATGACACCTGTCACAATTCCTAATCGAAAATGGATTCACAAAAGGAAAAGTAGATAGAACACTTTTTTAATTCAAGACAAGAAGAGTATCTTTGCTTGTTCAAATATATGTGGATGACATCATTTTTGGATCCACTAACAAAGAGTGTGTGAAAAATTCTCCAACCTCATGCAAAGTAAATTTGAAATGAGCATGATGGGAGAGGCGACATTCTTCCTTGGACTCCAAGTGAAACAGTGAAGGATGGAACCTTCATAAGTCAAACAAAATACACCGAGAGACTTAATGAAGAAGTTTGGTATGGAGGAGAAGTCTTACGTAAAAATACCAATGAACACATCATCAAAATGGACATGGATGCAGATGGCAAACACTGTAGATCAAACAAGATACTGAGCACTTATTGGATCATTGCTCTATCTCACGGCTAGCAGGCCGGACATCACCTTTCTTTGTAGGTGTATGTGCAAGATTTCAATCTGCTCAGAAAGAGAGCCATATGACAAGCAGCTAAGAAAATATTGAGATACTTGAAAGGAAACCAAGAAGTAGGCTTATGGTATCCAAAGAAAGGTGGATTCAAGCTAATTGGCTATTGATTCTGACTATCTTTGGATGCAGAGTGGGCGGGGAAGAGTACTTCAGGCACATGTCAAATGCTAGGAAACAGACTAATTTCCTGGTTTAGCAAAAAACAAAACTCAATAGCCACCCTCTGGTGAGGCAGAATACATAGGCTGGGCAAATTGTTTTGCCCAAGTCCTGTGGATGAGACAACGGTGAGAGACTATGAAGTTGAAGAAAAGGAAATTCCAATCAAGTGTGATAACACAAGTGCCATTGCAATCACTCAAAATCTGTGTTGCACTCAAGAACAAAACATATTGATGTCGAGATATCACTTCATAAGAGATCATGTTGAAAAGAAGGACATTATCTTGGAATATATCTCAAGCGATAAACAACTAGCCGACATCTTCACAAAACCGTTATGTGAGTCAAGATTTGAAGAACTCAAGCATGAGTTGGGGCTAATCGGTGAAGTGACACTCAGACAAATCAAAGAAGAGAATTAGAACAGAAAAGGAGTGAAAAAGAGTGAAAACAGAAATCACTCAAGTAAATCATTATATCGGAAAGACTGACTACACCAAGTCGGTGATAGCTGAGTCACTAAGAGAAGCTCGAGGAGTAGAGTTAAATCGGCTAAGAGATAAGTGAATAACTTATGAGCAAGTGACAAAAACGCTTGATCGTTTTGACTTAGCGGGAATGTCTTAAGGAATACGTCAAAGCATAATGATGATGTGTCTGACATAAAGCTGCACACCAAGCTTATGATTGGATATAAATCTTTGCCGCATTAAATACGAGACATGAAATGCTCAATAGGCGCGAAATCCAAGCCGTTGATTTCGATCACAATTCAAAAAAACCACCGCACGTCCTTTCATAAACCATATTTAAACCATTTTCGTCCGTCTCTCTCTCACACTTCTAAAACTGTTCATCTCTTTCTCTCAAAAGCAAAGGCAAAATACTCTCGAAACCCTATCAACCTTCAAATCAATTTCTCGAGTTTTTCCTTGATACAATCTGAGAAATGGCACCAACTTATGACTTTAACAAGTTAGGAAAGCAAATCCACACGGTTCGACGGTGGATTTAAACGGAATGGTGAAGCGAGGGTCCGACGACACCCTGGTAAAGAAAATTCTTTGGGAAGTTGGAAACGCCGGATTAAAACCGTTTCTAACGTTAGAATATCCGGCGACCTATGTGGAGGAGGTCGCACAATTCTACGTGAATGCCTTTGAGATTCACGATGAAGGAATCAAGTCATCTGCTCACGGAAAGCGGTGACTATCATTGCAAGGATTTGGTGAATATTGCTCACTACCGGTGAAGGAGCATCGAGATTAAAGAAGTTTGATGTAAACTTGGGCGACGCATGGAAAGAGATAGCCAAGTCCGACTTTCTTTGATAAAATAGTATACACAAGAAACAAAGATGGCTTTGAAGGAGGATTATCACAAGTTGTTGGACATAGTTGCCAAATGTATCGACATCAAATTTGGCGACTTTGACCAATGTCAAAGGCAAAGCGATTGTGATGGCTTGCAATCATAGAAGAAAAGAAGATAAATCGGGTGAGTTTGTCTCTGCAGACTCTGCGAACGTGGGGAACAAGTCCTTCAAAGAAGATGGCACATTTGGAGGATCACAGGATATGGCCTAGTGATTGGCCGGCTATTGGAGGTGAAAGGAGTCCCTCTTAGACATGGGAAAACATTCCATGTTAACAAGAGGATGTTGAGCTAACCTCTCGGCTCACGAGAAGAGAGCTTACGCCAAGAGAGGCGACACCGGTGGGGGAATCGGTGACCCCGAAGATACGGTATTTCCTCTCCACCCAAGAAAGAGAGCGCGCAGCCTACTAAGAAGATCGCGCCCCTGCAAAGAAAGAAAACCAAACATGCTCCCGCCCCGCAGCTGAGTCACCCGCCCCCGCAGCTAGAGTCACCTGCCCCCGGTAGTGTCACTGCCCCTGCAGCGGCGGTCGAGAAGGACTCACAAATACCTTATCCGATCGTCAAAGGAGGAGAAGCGACAAGCCAAGACAGCCGGCTCCTCGAGAAACAAACACCGGACTGCCCCGCCTTGAGACTCGAGAGGACACCGCCCGAACAGTAAATTCCCCTGGTACAAACCAGGAGACGAAGAAGACTCGTCAAACAATCCGAACAGAGAAACCGGTGAGTCGATTACTCGCCCAAAGACAAATACCGGAGACTCCGGAGAAGTAGAGTCTCCGATGTAGTTGATGAAACAGCCAAGTCTGTGAAGGCGTCGCGAGAGGCAACCCGAAGACACAACGCTAGCTCACAAGCACAAGAAGAACCAGCCCGAGCGGATAGTGATGTAATGATCTTATCTCCACCTTACCCGGACATCCAAAATCGTCTGCGTGAGTGGAGAAAATGGAAGTTGAGCAAGTCAAGGGAACAGTTCCAACGGCCGAGTTCATAGAAGAGGAAGAGGAAGCGCTAAATTTCCTTGGATTAACTCATGTGCTCCCGGCTACGGATGAGGACAAGCGCACGGACATCCTCCCGAGATCTATAAGGACAGGGAGAGAGAAAAGCAAGTCAAGAAGCAGAAGCACGTGAGAAGGCAAGCATCGCCCTATCTCGGCACCACTGAAACACACACATCCTCTCCTTGATGTCTTCTCGACGGCGGTGACGAGGAACAAGAGAATGCCGCCGCTACGGAAGAGTTGCAAATGACAAGCATTGCGACGAATCAAGAATCCTTCACGAGCAAAGACTAATGGAGGGACCAGGAGAGTCATCCGACGCAGCGGTGAAATTGATCCAATGGGAGTGGTTGACAAATAGCCCGGCGATGTTCTTGCTACCACTTCCCCGACTCACTCGGAAGAAGAAGCGATAAGGAAATGGCGATGAAGCGGGCTAGTGGGGACCCGTCGAGCCAACCCCTATTGAAGGTGTGCTACCACCGCCCCAATGGATGAACAATCAATCGAAGCAGTAGGGAGTTTGGAGACGAGTGACCCCATTCAAGTCACTCGGTGGTGCGCGTGAGAGGGGAAACTCCCTCAGCTGCGGCCAAGGTCGGAGGATCTGCAGATGACTCCGCAACGAATCAAGGAGGCGAAGAGGAGAAATTACAATCACAAAGAAGAAACGACAAGTTGCCATCAACGAAGCTCAGGCGATTGAGAGGTCATGTCCTGAGGTGCCAACCGCTCTACGAAGGCTAATGACACTTGATGCGGTCGAGGCACGAGGAAGGAATAGCCACGGGAGTTAACACACAGGCGATGAAAGTGCAATCCATGGGGTTGAGACTCCAATGGATGCCCATGTAGAAGACCCTAAGACAGTGACATCGTCGAAAGGGAGGACAAGCCTGCCTCGCAGCCAGAGAGAGCTTCTTGGAGGTAATGAAGGCCACGGGAGGTTGAGACTTAAAGGGGGTAAAGAAGTCTGAAGTAGATAACATCTCTCCTACTATCATCGACCCATCTCGAGAAGGAGATCATCGCACTTCATGATTCCCAGGACAACCACGATGTCACTTTTCCGGGATCGGAAGGCGAAGAAGAAGCCGAGTCATCCCAGTGCCAAATCTAAAAGACTCGGTGCGGGTGTTCCAAGCACGAGTAAGTCCGATCCCAAGACTACTCGTCAAACCTTTAACTTTGATGATGAGCCACCAATGGAAATCTCATCATCGTCCGATGACGCTACTAATAAGGCCGAGGACCATCATCTTTGAAATGGAAAAACTAGCCGAGACCAACGGTTTGTTAAGACATTGAGGCTCGGCAAAGTCGGGTCTACTTCAAAACAGAACCCGGTGAACAAGAGACCATCAGCTGCGCGAGCTCCTCAAGTCGCAGCAGATCGATTCCCAAAAGAACCGCCGCGCACCACTCATCATCGAAGCGATTCCGTTGGCGGTGATGAATCCTTAAAGAGTCTTTTCCTTTTCACTTTGGAAATACGGAACTCCACGAAGAGTCGAGGAAAACGAACAAGCACGCTATCACGGACAGGTCCTATTTTTCACTCAGGCACCATTGTTCCGGCCGATTTTGATTTTTTGATTTGTATGGCCATCACCGCATAGAAGAATCATTTGAAGTTCGAGAAGTGTTCAAAGCACTCTTTCTTGAGGTTGAACGGATGGAAAGGCATCGTGCCTATTTGGACATGCGGTTTGGACAACGAGATGCCAACCTTACGGTGACTTGAGAGGCATCACAATCGGGATAAGGGAATGGTGGGTGGCAACAGCAATCAATGCGTGTGGAACAGGTGAGATACTTGAGTAACCTTGTTCAACAAGCTCTTTGGTGTGGAGAGCTGAAAATGCCGATGCAAAAACGAATTTGAGAGAACACATATATCATATGCATGAAGCTCACACTTTGCCGAAATCAAGGCTGCTGCGTGAGCAAAATACAAATGATCTACAACGGTTGGAAGAACACATGACAAGAAAATTCAGCCTCCTCATGGTGAGATGAAGTCGATTTGTGAGAATCCAACGCTACTCGTCGAATTCGCGGCCGCATACAACGCGGTGACTTGAAGCATAACTCAACCATAAGAAGACTCGATTTCATGCTTGCCGGACATGTTCCCTGGGGTTCCTCTATCCTTTGATGATGCCAAAAAGGGGGAAGAGGAATACCTTAAAGCAAACAAAATCTGAAGCTGAAAAGAAAGGAGCAAAGCGGTGAGAAGGAAAATCGGTGAGGAAGTCTTGAAAGAAGAAAGGAAAGCTTGTTGAGGGGGAAGGATCCAGATATAACATTGATGATTGCACAAACCCCAACAAGGTCCACATCACGGTGACATTATAAGCGGCAAACTCCGAAGTGACTCTGCCACTCCAACACTCGCTATATCTATGGCCGAGAAGAGAAAAGCAATTGAAGCAGGGGATGAAGGAAGTGGAAGGAAGAATGGATGCAAGGGTGATGAACATCTTGAAAGAACATGGAGGCATTCCGGTTGCGAGAGACACGTATGCCATTTCGGATGTCGGGACGAGCGTTGATTGATGAATTTAAAACGCTCGAATCGAGGGGATACTTTGCAAATATGTCTATGGCTCAAGCTTGGGACTTGTCTTGGGAAAAGGGTCTCACGTTATGTGAAGAGGCCGAGCGGCGAGACTTCCGCGATCGCTCTGCTTTGGTCACTCTGCTAGTCACTCAGTGGGAAGAAGAAGACCCATTCTGAGATACGCCCAGGTAGAGGAAGAAGCGGTAGTGGAGGAAGAAGCTTGGACCAGGCCTCGCCCAAGAATATTGAATACGTAGATCCGGGAAAGAAAGGAGGGATCTCTATCGGGTGGAAAGCTTGACCAAGTGGCAAATTTAAAAGTGGCTAAATCTAACGCCGAGTATGCAAAGAGATTAGAAGAAGAAAACAAGAGACAAACTCGGCTATGGCGGAGAGACGGGGAAAGATTAAGAAAAGATGAAGGCTGCCAGGAAGGCATATGAAAAGAAAAAGAAGGCGGTGACGACGAGAAGAAGAGAAGAAGAGAAGAAGATCTTGATCAAGATGAAAGAAGGAGACATCGAAGGAGATGAAGTGTTGTTGTCCAACCCTTCGTGTATTTTATTATGTAAATACATACAATGTAAGTCTTCGTAATAAAGCTATTTTTTTGAAGACAATTATATACTCGATACACTTGTAAACAGCTTGATTGTGTTAAGTACAAGAATGATATGATCAATAAAAAGATTGATTCTCGCGCATACATTCTATGTCAATACACTATCTCGTATGTATCTTTGTTATTTGCATCTTTGTATGGTTTAAGTTTTGGCATCATCAAAAAGTGGGGAAATTGTTAGGAATTTTATTGTTTAGATTTTGATGAATGCCATGTAAAACTTAGAATACAAAGTTGGCACCCAATTCTTGTTGTAAAATGCATTGTAATGAATACCGGCCAAGTGAGTTAAGTCGCCTACGCCTAACATGCAAGAAGACAATCAAGACGGAAGGAAGAGACTCTGTGAGACAGCCGAGTATGGCAAAGAAGAGTAGACGGGAACTCATGAAGAAGCGGTGAGATGCAATCGAGTGGAGCATCAGTCAAATCAACTCAAGAAAAGCCAAGAAGCGACTCTAAGTCACCTGGGGAAAGCAAGGAAATGCAGTCAAGTCGAGATAATGTAAAAGAACGTTGTACGTAAATCAAGAGATTTAATTAAACAAGTAATATCTCCATACCACCTTTCTTGGAGTGCTCAGTCCCAGAAGCGTGCAAAAGGAATGAACCAATGGGAAGCATTACACCGTGTCGAACTCAAAAGGTGAAAGAACAATTCATACGAGGAAACGGCAATTCCAAGAACGCAAGCCAATGATCGCAAAGTGACTTTCAAAAATAAGCCTATCTCTTCAACGGGCAAATTTTTGAAAGTTCACTATAAAAAGGCCGAGGAGTTTGTTTGAGAAAAGTGAGATGACACACACGTGAGATATACAAGCATATTAGAAAAACTGAAACATTCTCAATCCTCAAACTACATTACGAAGTACATCAATCCAACACTCTGTGAAGGAAAGAGAACTTCAATCAGTTAAAGAGGAAACTTTTGAAAACAAGGGGTCTACATTCCGGGAAGGATTGTAGAAAAGTTCAAGGTTGAACCAAGTCTTAAGCTTTTGGAGGGCTTCGTGATCAAATCCAAAGAGCTTGAGCAAGTGAGTTGTAGTAACAAAGCAATTTTGCCCTGTGAAGAAGCCGAGTCGCACGAGAAGCCAGTGAGTGATCAAGGCGTCTCATCGAGTCCCTAAGGATCAAGTCGGCCATTGTTGTGATCAAGACTTGTATCCGGACTGTTACCACTTTGTAAATTGATCATTACTTAGTGGATTCCTCCGGGGAGTTGGAGAAGAGAGGAGTAGAAGAATTACCCCATCTTCGAACCTCTATAAAAACTTTCTTGTGTCATTTACATTTCAAAGATTTAAATTCATGCACTTTTAATCGCTTATATCTCACGATAAATTTGCTATCCATTTGATAATTTATAAGTACTAAATCAAGCTCTAAAATCTTGCTTAATCAAACTTAAGGGTCTTAAGTCTTCGCTGAAAAATAAAACCACTGAGTTGAGTCAAATTATAGCCAACAGTGGTGAGTTACTCCATCAATACTCGGTGAGTCTCGTTGAGAGATTAACTCTTGAGTGACTAATTCGATTTGTCCATCAAGGACACTGGTGTGTAGAATCAACTCTGTAGATTTAAAAGGACTAAATCGAAAATTTGTAAGGTTTATTCAACCCCCTTCTAAACCTTACACTTACACCCCTTGGGACCTACAATAATGTTGTTTTTCTCGCTCATTCATTAGATGCACTTATCCGCCTTTGAAAGCTTCAACCTCCGGTATGAATGGTGCTAATTTCCTTCGCTTTGAGCAAGTGTTCGCACTACACCGAACCACCTAAAAGAAACAAGTCAAACAATGTAGAAGTGGAATTAAACAAAAATAAAAAGAAAAAAATGTCTAAATTAAAAATAATTCTATTTATCGCAATATTAGTAATAAAAATTTAATTAGTCCTGGCAACGACACCAAAAACTTGTTCGTCTTATTTTTAGCTTCACCGCAAGTGAAGGCGTAGATAATAGATAGGGTTAGCAAAGTCGATCCCACAGAGACTAATAAATTCATGCACTAAGTATTGAGATTATAATATTATTATTTTTATTTAGACGATCGAATGTTGATGGGTGTTTTTTAAAAGTAAGACCATATTTTCTCATAAAAAAGAGAAAGTAAAGAGTTTGATTGAAATATCAAATGGATGAATGGATTCCAGGGTTATGGTTTGATTAATCTCCCTCTTGTTATCCGATTAATCAAAACCAAAGTTATTATTAGTATTCCCTATAAGACGAACACAAAAGTATTTTACCTCTCTCTCGAGACACGGTAAAAACGTTGATCGAATTATCTATGCTAGCATCTCTACTCAACATTTGATAAACAACTCAAAAAGCATAAAAGATCGATTATCCTTACAAATACTCACATACTTCCCAATCATGCAAAGTATTCATGTCAAGTACACAAGTTCTAGTATTGAAACTCATCTCTCCAATTATGAATCAATACATCAAGCAAGTTAAACCAATGGCCATTTGATAAAACAAGAAATAAAATAGAATACTCGAATAGGGTTTGAAATTATAACTTCAATTCAGATTAAACATAAAATAAGAGTATCAATTAACCTAATCCCAAACCCCAGAATCACAAGGTGTTTAGCCAGACATGAGAAATAAATTGTTCATGTTCATATCCAACTAAGTGAAAATAAAAGGTACAATGGAATAACCAAACTCAGGGATATTGATGATCTCTCGATACATCTTCAATCCTCAAGCGTGTGGATGCTACCCCGATCTATCTCTCGAATCCTCCAGCAGAAGGTTGCTCTTTTATGTGCTTTCTAGGGTAAAAATCAGTGTGTCCTCGTTTGGGGCTGCCTCATCTCTATTTATACTCCCATTGGGCGAAACCTAAATTACAAGTCGCCAAAATCGACTTTCCACTTGCAGACCCATGGGGTCGTGCGTAAGTACATCGGCCATAGCGTTATTTTCCTTTTGATCGAGGCTTACGGGCCATGCTATAGGCACGACCAGCCCGTGCATCAATGCGAAACTCGAATCCTTGACCGCACACATGCGGGGGCCGTGCGTAGCCATATTTCACCTTGTTCATCCTGATCTCTTCTTGGTTTAGCTCCAAACTTCACGTATTCGCTCGATTCTCGATGGTCCTTTATTGCAATGCTTCGATTTACCACCAAAGTGCTACAAATATCATTTAATTCCTACAAAATGAGCAAAGGGTAATACCTTTTCCACTTTATATGAACATGGCCCATTTTACTAAGTTAATGCATGCTTATCAATCTATTATATCCACAATTATACCCAAAATACATGCAAAACTCACACTAATCAAACCCCCAAACTTAAACTGTTGACAGTCTTGGTCAACGCTTTATAAACAAGACAAAACACAAGTGGGAGGAATGAAAATCAATAATCAAGAACAACACATCAAAACTCATGTTGCTTATCCATAGGCATCAAGCAATTAACCAACCAAACTTCAACCATCTAACATAGAACACATATCAATGAAACCATGGCAAATGCTTTGAATCACGACTCTCACTGATCAAGTGTATGCTCTCCTCTTAAGTGTATAAGGGACGTGTTTACGCTCAAATCATATCAATGAAGATGAATCATTATAAGCTTGCAAATCGTCTCACATCCCCGCCACTAGAGTGTATGCAATTCATGAATCAAAAAGGACTTTCTCATTTGGTTGTAATGAAGGCTCTTTGGTTAGGGTTGGGAAATATAGATAAAGTGACTCAAACTCGAGCGTGTAGACGGTAAGCACATCTTTCATTCGAATCTATCATACTCATTTAAACCCAATATGCTCCTCAAATCACCCCTCGTTCTTATCAACTTTTCATATCCCCTTTTTCCTTTTCTTTTATAGACTCCAACTTTCTTTCACCTCACATCACAAATCCCAGCCTACAAGTTCATTCATAGCAAACTCATCTATAAAGTCGATTTTTTTTGTGTTTTTTTTTGTTTTTGTTTTGTTTTTTTTTTTTTTTTTTTTTCCTACTCTTTTATGAGTATTCATCCTTTATTTTCCTTTTTTTTTCTTTTTATTCCCATAAACCAACACTTGCACGATTATCTAAATTCTTGATTCCATCCCATTCAACCTCATTCAATCCCCTTACTCAATGTTATACGCTCAAGTGTAGGGTAACAAATATATCAAGTTAAGGCTTGAAATGTGGCTATCAAAAATTAGGCAATGGCTCGGGAATTCATGATGAATTCGCACTCAACACTCAATTCAAAATAGCAAAATTTTTCAAATAACCCCCAAGTCGCAACGCACACCACAAAAATGGTTTACTCACTCCCGCAAAACCTATTAAAGCAATAAACATGTTGGGCCACTGTAAACATGTTTCTAATGCAATGCAACCTAAATGCTATACATGCAACTATATGAATGCAAACATTTTCTCTCCGTACCCTTCATATCAAAATGAACCATCTCTCCCCCCAAACTAGAATGAAATTATATCGCAAACAAGGAAAGATAGAATTTCAATAAAGAAAAGTGTGGATTCGACCTGACTCACTGCGGGGATGGCGGTGGATAGTGGCCCTGCGAGATGGGCTACTGAGTCATAGGTCGCATCATCTTAAAGAGCTCCTCTTGCCTCCTATCGACTGCCACGTTCCACTGTTGCTGCTCTGTTCGAAAGGCTCGGAGTTCATCATGTTGCAACTGTACTCGCTCCTCAAGGGCTATGAATCTAGAATCAAAGTCATATCCTCCTCGCTCCTCACCCCGATGAGAACTCTCCGGTATGTCCTCCGTTCTCTGCTGATACACCTGCTCATCTCCCCCTTCGTGTCTCACATACTCCATCTCTTCTGCCGCCAAGTCATCATCATCTGGCAGACCGACAACCCTTTGCCTTTTCCTTGCAAGCATGGCATGTACAACTCGTCATGTGCCTCGAGTTTAGCAAAAAGTTGGCCCTATCACTTATGTTATCCACGGTGGTGGCGCCGTGTTGGGCGAGTGGGAATGGGTGCCGGCTCTTTATTGGAAGAGGTACATGCCCCGCTTTCTTTCGTGATTATCTTTATTTGGCATAAAATGGCCAAACAGATCCTCCTCTCACCTTCAATCGGATCTAAGGCCCTAACATTGATGTTGTAATCTTTGGGCGATCGGAGTAATCATACACCCAATCGAGTTAGTGCCCTTGCTCGCTTTGTTATATCTCGCTTCTCTGCGAAGTAGTGCCGTGTTATAAAAGGCGTTGGTCAACATACACCATAGCAAATAGAGTTCCCCGATTGTCATGCCTTTATTGTTTTTCGTGCATAGATGAAGGCTGAGGTGACCCATCAATATATCGAAATCGGATTTAGGACCCATGAGGATTTTGCGGTTCGTGCCTCGTGAGACCATGAAACCAGTTTCAGTGTTTCCACGAGAAGCACCAGTCAAAGTCAAAGCTGGTTATATGTCATCGCGATTCGAATGGCGCATTAGTTGGTACCCTAAAGATGGTGTTGAGTTGGGCGATGGACGGTCGCCTCACGCACATTGCCGGTGGAATTCAACCTCAAATGGTTCATAGTTGCCTCCTTGTTTGAACACCTCGAAGGTGCTCAAGAATTCTAGTGTATGGCTTCTATAGGTCGGCCATCTCCTCTCATAAATGCGATCCACCCGACCCTCTCGAAAATTGCCGGATGTCATCATGTATCCCAAGGAGTCGGGTACACTCGTCATCGGCACAGATCGTGTAGGGGTCATATCCGGTGACCAACCTGTTCCATCTTTCCAAATCGGCATCTTGAGTGAGTACTACCTCATATCTTTCGGGGCTATCTCGGGTGAACTTCTTGTGGTGCGCTCCCCATTTGGCATCTCCTCCTATCGGCCATGGTCAATTGTTTCGAGTTTGTACCTAGCAAAAACATATGTGAGATTCCGAGTAAACCAAGTACAAACAAGAATAATATGAATTCATGGCTAAAATTTCCTATCCAAAAAAAAAAAGCACGATGCGTCTCATCCCTACAAATTTGCAATCAAGAATCAAGTCCATGTTTCCCCATCAATATATTTGTAGAGAATCAAAGTTACTAACACCCTAAATATCAATATGCTCATTCAATAATCATCAACAATTCAACCAAATATTCCCAATTCAATATGCCCACAAGGTGTTCAATAATTTGCTTCATAGAGTAATTCAAGTAAATCATAGCAATTCAAGCACAACATGCTCCATACACCAATCCCCAACACTTATTCAACAAGAAAAATCGAAGAAAGCATGTAAAGCTTACCAACAATTCCAAGAATTCGCAAGAAGGAAGAAGTGAAAACCCTAGGTGCTTATCTCTAACCAAACTTCAACCAAATTCGAAAATTGTGCGAGATTAGTGTGTAGTGTGGGAGAAGTGTTGGATTTGTGGTGGAAATCAAGTTTAATTTTGAAACATTATGAGATGGGGCAAGAGGATTGTGCTTAAGGCTCAAGAGAATGGTGAAAAGTTAAAGAAGAATTCCCAAATCGCGTCCTAAATCTGTTCCAGCGTACAGACGCACGGGCCGTGCATCAACGCACGACCTGCCCGTGCGTCAGGCCATAGGAAACCCCAAACTTTGCATTTGTGCATGGGCCATGCCTATGCGCACGGGCTGCCCATGCGTCAATGTGAAGGGTGTTTTTTTTCCCATTTTTTTATTTAAGAAAAACAAATAAATCCTATCTAATTAAAGGAAAAACAAAAAGGAAAACAACAAGTGATTGGGTTGCCTCCCAACAAGTGCTAAATTTAACGTCTATAGCTTGAAGGCTGTAATTCTCGATCACGGATCCCGCGAGGTTATGTATGCCTCCTCTTCATGCAATTCTCTTTGCAATTCCAACTCGCATAAATTCGTTCCTCCTTTGAATGCCTCTAGTGAAGGTGTCACATGTCGGTCAAATGAAATATTTTTCTCGTTTGCTTCTTGTGAGCAGTAGTACACGTGTGTTTCTGAGCTGTTGTCACTCTTCGTGTGCTTCGCTTTCTCACTTTTCCATAATTCCCGCACATGATCTAAAGCACACGCACAACCACTCAATTTTTGAGCATTAGTACATGAAGTAACGATCGATAAAGATTTGCAACACTCTATACTATCATGAGTTTTCACCTTATAAATAGAGAATAAAACATGCTCATCATTAACCCGTAATATGATCAAGGCTTTTGCGGTGGCAAAGAATGGACGCCCAAGGATCGGAGGGACTTCACGATCTTCCTCCATGTCAAGCACTAGAAACATGGAGAATATAAATTTGTCTACTTTCACGAGAACATCCTCTACGATTCCCTTAGGATATCTAAGAGATCTATCCGCAAGTTGCAAGGTGATCGTGGATGGCCTCACCTCTCCTAATCCAAATTTCGAAAATGGACAAAGGCATTAAGTTAATACTTGCTCCTAGATCACAAAGTGGTTTATTAAATAAAACACCACCAATTGCACAAGGGATAGTGAAACTCCCTGGATCTTTGAGCTTCTGCGGTAATTTTCTCTGAATGATTGCGCTGCACTCTTCACTCAAGTTAAATGTCTCGAATTCTGCTAACGTTTTCTTCTTGGACATCCCTTCCTTCAAAAACTTCGCTTAATTGTGCATCTACTCCAATATGTCCGCAAAAGGTATGTTAATATGCGATTTCAAAAAGATGTCCGAAATTTAGCAAATTGGGCATCTAACTTTTTCTTTTGGAAACGTTGAGGAAAAGGGAGGGGAGTAGAAAATTTTGTAAAATCAGAGTTAGAGAAAGATTTAAGCTTCTCAGCCCCTTTTTGTTCATCCTTTAGTCCCCTGTTTCCATTCTCGACCTCAACGTCGCCATTTGCTACAGTATGTTCTTCTCCAAGGATTGAAATTACCCGTTCGGCACCACGCATGGTTTTCCCGTGCTCAGACACATGGGTCGTGCGTGTCATGTTTTGTTAATGGTATATTTCAAAGATCACGCATGGGTTGCCCGTGCTTGGCGACGCACGGGTCGTCGTGCGTGGTTCGATTTTTCATCACTTCCGGAATTTTCGGCCCCTCGTACTGTACAACTCCTCAAACGAATGGCGTTACACTGTTCTCTGATTTACTTGGTGTTGCTTGAAACTAGCCCTTCGATCTTGTCCATCGATGATCGTTGCTAACTAGCCATTCTGAGTTTCTAGATTTTTCATTTGCGAGCCCACATTGTTAGCCAATTGAGTGAATGTGCCTCGATCTTGTCTATCTTAGCCTCATCTTTATTCAATCGGTTCCTTGTTTCATTCATAAATGAACTCGTCGACTCATGAACAAGGTAAGAATGTCCTCTAAAGATGGCTTTGCCTCCACATTAATGACCCCATTGGTCACATTTGAAACCCGGTGGTGGTTGCATTACATTATTCGTATTCGCGTAAGAGAAATTTTCGTGATTTCTCAAATTTGGGTGATAATGCGTGGGAGTTAAATTATTCCGATAATTTTTGAAATTCAGGTTATTGACAAAGTTAGCTTCCTCCATAGGATCTTGAGGAACTCCCCCATTATTTGCACCCGTGTTTGCCTATGCCCCTTGAGTTAAAACACTCAACTGATTAGTCAATGTTGTCATCTAAGCTGTCAGTGCCTTGATTGGGTCCGAATCAGAGACTTCGGCTACCCTTTTCACATTTGTCCTCTCGGAGGGCCACTGATAACTATTCATTGCCATTTCGTTAAGCAAGTTGAATGCATCTTGTGGAAATTTGGCCAGTAAAGCGCCTCCAGCTGCGGCATCCACAAATGATCTGGTTTGTCCCATCAACACATTGTAAAAGAAGCAAAGCTGCTGATCCTTTGGAACCCAAGTTGTGCACACGTCCTCCATAGATCCCGAAATCTCTCCCCGGACCAAAGGGCACTGGTGGCTCAGTCAAACTGACTAAACTGTGTGATGTCGCTCATAAGATGCAATGTTTTACTTGGTGGAAATATTTTAAGTACGAACTTCTGGCTCAACTTGTCCCACATATTCACACTTCCCTGAGTCAATGTGCCTAACCAGTTTATTGCCTTATCCCTTAAAGAGAAAGGGAATAGGCGTAGACGTATAGCATCATCAGACACCCCATTCATCTTGATTGTGTTGCAGATTTGCATGAAGTGTGCAAGATGAGAGTTGGGATCCTCGGTTGCAAAACCCCCAAACTGGTTTTGTTGAATCATCGAAATAAGCGCTAGCTTCAACTCAAAGTTATTCGCATTAAGCGGGACATGGGCAATTCCACCATTGTTGCGATTTGTGTGAGGGAGAAAGTAATCATAAATTGCTTGTTGTTGGACTGCCGAAACTTCTGGTATCGATAACTCATTATTGATCCTATTGATCCCATTGTTACCCCCGTTGTTGCCTCCGTTATTACCACCGTTGTTCTCTTCCACATCCCCATAGTATGATCTTCTGTTTTTTTCCGCTCGTTTAGTAGATGCACTTATCCGCATTACGAAAGCTTCAACCTCCGGTATGAACGGTGCTAATTTCCTTCGCTTTTAGCGAGTGTTCATGCACTACCTGAACCAACTAAAAGAATCAAGTCAAACAATTTAGGAGTGGAATTAAACAAAAATAAAAAGAAAAAAATATCTAAATTAAAAATAATTCTATTTATCGCAATATTAGTACTAAAAATTTAATTAGTCCCTGGCAACAGCACCAAAAACTTGTTCGCCTTATTTTTAGCTTCACCGCAAGTGAACAGATTAGTAAATACATATGGTTAGCAAGGTCGATCCCACAAAGACGAATAAATTCGGGCACAAAGTATTAAGATTATAATATTATTATCTTTATTTAGACGATCGAATATTGATGGGTGTTTTGTAAAAGTAAGACAATATTTTATCATAAAAAGACAAAGTAATGATTTTGATTGAAAGATCAAATGGATGAATGGATTCCGTGGTTATGGTTTGATTAATCTCCTCTTGTTATCCGTTTAATCAAAACCAAAGTTATTATTAGTCTTCCCTATAAGATGATCACAAAAGTATTTTACCCTCTCTCTCGAGACACAATAAAAATGTTGATTGAATTATCTATGCTATCATCTATACTCAACATCGATAAACAACTCCCAAAAGCATAAACGATCCGTTATCCTCACAAATACTCACGGACTTCTCAATCATGCAAAGTATTCATGTCAAGTACTCAAGATCTAGTATTAAGACTCATTTCTCAAATTATGAATCAATACATCAAGCAAGTTAAACCAATGGCCATTTGATAAAACAATAAATAAAAGCAGTACTCGAATAGGGTTCGAAATAATAACTTCAATTCGGATTAAACATCAAACAAGAGTATCAATTAACCTAATCCCAAACCCCGGAATCACAAGGTGTTTAGTCGGACGTGGGAAATAAACAACTCATAGACAAATTGTTAATGTTCATATCTAACTAAGTGAAAATAAAAGGTACAATGGATTAAGAAAACTCAGGGATATTGATGATCTATTGATCAATCATCAATGCTCAAGCGTGTGGATGCAACCTCGATCTATCTTTCGAATCCTCCAGTAGAAGGTCACTCTTTTCTGTGCTTTCTAGTGTAGAAATCAGTGTGTCCTTGTTCGGGGCTGCCTCGTCTCTATTTCTACTCCCATTAGGCCAAACCTAAATGACAAGTCGCCAAAATCTGACTTTCCCGCACAGATGCACGGGTCGTGCGCTACGCACGCACGAAGCACATGCGTCAGCCGTAGCTTTATTTTCCTTTTTATCGGATGCACGGCCGTGCGATAGGCACAACCAAATTTCGTCAATGCGGCTCTAATCCTTGATCCTACACACACACAGGGGCGTGTGCTTATGAGTACGGCCGCGCTGTGCATGGCCATATTTCACCCGGTTCATCCGATCTCATCTCGGTTTAACTCCAAACTTCACGTATTCGCTCAATTCTCGAAGGTCCTTTCTTGAAATGCTCCGATTTGCCACAAAAGTGCTACAAATATCGTTTAATTCCTACAAAACGAGCAAAGCGTAATATCTTTTTCCACTTTATACGAACATTGCCCATTTTACTAAGTTAATGCATGCTTATCAATCTATTATATCCACAATTATACCAAAAATACATGCAAAACTCACACTAATCAGTTCAACATACATTTCTTTATTTAAAAGCCATTAAGAAAATCACTTTTGACATACATTTGGCAAGGCTTAAAATCAAGAAAGTATGCAATACATAATAACAAACGTATTAATTCAAGTCGTGCAACATGTGCAAATGTTTCATTGTAGTCAACACCTTCTACTTGTGTATAACCTTGTGCAACTAATCGTGTCTTGTTCCTAACAATGTTAAACATGTTCATCACTTTTATTTTTCAAAATTCATTTAGTGCCTATAACATTAATATTGTTCGGGCGAGGAACCAAATTCCAAACTTTATTTCTCATAAATCGATTAATTCTTCATGCATAGCATCGATCCAAAATTCCTACTTAAGAGCTTCATACAAATTCTTAGGTTCTATAGAAGAAACAAATCATGTAGAACTCACCATTAAGCACATAGAAGAGAATTAAGATGGTCTAGCCATATCACGATAACGTATCCTTTCTTTTCTTCTAGTTCCGACACGATCGACACTTCTCCTATGACCGAGATATTGGATGATCTTTTTGAATCCTTGGAGGATCCGTCGCGTACATGAGCAAGATTTTCATCCAAATCGGCGTCATCTCGATCAACTTGAAGTTCAACCGCTACGTGAAGGTGTGGCACGAGGTGATGTCTCACCTCACGGTATCATCCTTGGATCAATTTGACGTTTAAAGTGAAGGTGTGGCCTGAGGTGACGTCTCACCTCTGGTATCATCCCGTGAATCAGTCAAAATAGAAATAGGTTTCTCCACAATTACAAAATCGAGCAAACCGCAATATCTTCTCTTGATTTATTTTCCAAACTTGACAAATCATAAAAACTACATTGACACTTTCTCGGAATGTTCTAGTCCTAAGATTATAAATCCTATAAGCATGACTATTTTTACAATATATCCAAGAAACATGCCTTTGTCGCTTTTGGAATCAAACTTACCCAAATATTCTCTGTCATTCAAGTTGTAAAACACATAATCAAAAACATGAAAATACTTGAGATTCAGTTTCTTTCCTCTCGAATTTCATAAGAAGTCATTGTTGAACCGGGTCTCAAGTATACACGATTAGAAATATGACATATTGTGTTCAAAGCTTCCACCCAAAACATTTTAGAAATATTTTTTGAAAAAAACATCGCTCGGGCTATTTCTTGCAAGGTTTGATTCTTTCTTTTGGCCACTCCATTTTGTTGAGGTGTTTTAGTGATGAGAATACATGGACGAAGGACCTAGTGCGATGCCGATTGTTCCGATAACAAGGGCTCAAGCGAGAAAGTTGAGGATGCGCTCCATGGGTTGATTCAAGCCATGCGAATGAGACCGAGAGTGCATTGCCGACGAGAGGAAGAAGTTTGGGTGGTCTAGTTGATTGGCGTCATCGAATCCGAGTCCACCTTAGACTCGAGCAAGCTAAGCATGCCAAGAATACGAGTCATTTTGCGTCTTGAAGACATTGTAATTAAGTCCGATTAGTATCTTGTGTTCGTTTATCTTAATTTGTTGTAATTTCATTCTTTTTGAGTTGTTTTGATGTTTAGAGGCCAAGTAAACCTTTAGATCCGCGTCTTAAGTTGTTATTTCGAGTTTTGGTCGAGGAGGGTTGAATATTTGTCGCAGAAAACCTTCGCAGGGTGCACGACCACGTGCACGATCACACACATGACCCGTGCGTGGCTACGGCCTAGCGCATGACCTCAGACGCCGCGGGCGTGCGTGAGCCCGTGCGTCGTTTTGGGAATGCGAGTTTTTGGCTGCATTTTATTTCCTTTTCGGTTTAAATTGTCTTCTTGGTAGGTTAGGGTTTGGACCATTTATAAGGGTGAACACGTATTGTTTTTCATCGATTATCAATAAAATTATTCTCTTACTCTCATATTGAGTGTTTTCTTCAAGTGCTTCAAGATTTACGTTTCTTGTTGCAATTACCGACTTATCGGCAATAATCCATAATTGCTTGTGGCGTCTTCGCATTCGGGTTCTTGCTTTGCTAACAACGGGTCGAGGTTTCCACCAATTTAACCAAACTAGTGAAGATCTTGGGTTAACAACATATTGTTGTTGGGTTGTATGCACAATCGTTGCTGCGGTTCACATCGATTGGTAATCGAGCCATCTAGCAAGGTTTAGTCTATCCTTGTTCTTTAATTCTTGTTATTTTCAGATTTTCTCATAAACCCTAGTTCTTAAAGGGTACAAAAAAATTCGAAATGCACAGTAAAAACAGTGGGTAAAGAATCATAAACCGCGTGCAAAAAAGAAAAAGAGAAAATCGGAAATTCGGAAAATTCATAATTATAAACCGTAGTCTTAAATTTCATCTTATTACGATTCGTTGTTGGCTTGGTAATTTTCTTGGTGTGTTGAGACGTACTTGATCGTCTCGATTGGTTTATAATCGTGACAAGTGTGGGTACTTGGGGATTGTGAGTTGTGTGACACGAGCGCATACACGTAAGGGAGTGATTTAAACATGACCGAAGAAAACCGACAACCCAGAGATTTGGGTAACAAGATGGATTTGGAGACGATAGCAAACATGGTAAAGAAAATAATGTTTGAGACATACGGGGATCCTGCAGAGGGGCGCCGCGAATCGAGGAGCGCGGAGGCTAGGAGGTTCGAGTTAGAGGAGTGGGCGGAGATGAGATTGATGATTTTGATTCCGAAAGGGAGCAAAATTACAATTGGGGTAGAGGTCGGCGCGAAAATAGGGGTGATAGGGGACGTGTGGATGGCAATTTGAGTAACATCAAAATGCAAATCCCCTCGTTCCAGGGAAAGAGTGATCCGGATGCATATTTGGATTGGGAGAGGAAGATCGAGAATGTGTTCGATTGCCAAAATTATTACGAGTTGAAAAAAGTGAAATTGGCATCAATAGAATTTTCGGATTACGCGAGTGTGTGGTGGTATCAATTGATGGTCTCGATGAGGAGAAGCGGCGCCCGTTTATACATGGGAGGAGATGAGGAGTTTGATGCGGCGTTGTTTTGTTCCAAATCATTATTATAGAGGCATCTATAATAGGTTGCGAGATTGACCCGTGGGTCGAAAAGTGTAGAGGATTACAACAAGGAGATGGAGATGCTAATTGCTAGGGCCAATATCGAGGAGGATCCGGGAGGTTACTATGGCAAAATTTATTGCGGGTTTGAATACTCCTATGGCGGATGCCGTCGACTTACATCATTGTGTCGACCTCGAGGAGATGGTGCACATGGCGGTGAAAGTTGAGCAAGCGGCTCAAGAGGAGGGGTTTCAACAAGCAAGCACCGAGTTCTAACTCCAATGCATGGAAGTCAAACAAAAACAAAAAGGAGGAGCAAAATTCAAAGGTAGCGGACCAAAGGGAGAAGGCGATCGAGACTAAACCCACGGGTAAATTCGAACCCTTTCTTTGCTCGAACGAGGGATATTAAATGTTTTAAATGTCTTGGGCTTGGGCATATAGCTAGTCAATGTCCAAATAAGATGGTGTTGGTGTTGCATGAGCAAGGGAAATGGAGTCCGAAAGTGAGGAAGAGCGAGGATTATAGTGATATGCCGGAGTTTGGGATATTAGGAGGTTTTAGAGGTGGCAAAGGGAGAGGCGCTTTCCGTAGTGTCTCGTAGGGTGATGAGTATTCAACCTAAGTCGGATGAGGGAGTCCAATGAGAAAAAATCTTTCATACAAGGTGTTTTGTCAATGGAAAGATGTGTAGTGTCATTATAGATGGTGGGAGTTGCACCAATGTAGCGAGTACAAAGATGGTGGAGATATTGGGAATTCGATGATAAAACAACCATAACCTTATAGGTTGCGGTGGTTGAGCGACCGTGGGGAGATGCGGATAAGTAGGCGGCGAAAGTGGCATTCTAAATAGGGGGATATAAGGATGAGGAGTCGTGCGATGTTGTGCTGATGAAGGCGGGGCACATTCTGTTGGGTAGGCCAGGGCAGTTTGATAGGAGGTTACAACAGGACAATTACACCAATCAAGATACTCTTATTCATGATCGAAAACATTTTGTACTTCTTCCTTTAAGTCCAAAAGAAATTTATGAGGATCAAGTAAAATCAAGAGTTGGAGAGGCAAAAGAAAAAGAGAGTTCGGCTAGTGAGCATAAAAATCAAAATAAAGCCGAGAAAAAGGAGAGATTGAGAGAAAACAAGAGTGAGGGTCTAGCTAAGGGTAGAAGTGAGGTTTGAGAGATAGCGGGAAAAAGGAGAGCAATGTTAATGATAGGGACAAAAACAAAAAGGGGGGGAGAACGACCATGAGGTAAGAAACGAGGAAAAATAAATTTGATGGCAAAAATGAGTGACCTTAGGAAAGCCACCACGAGTGGTTGTTCGATGATACTCTTGGTTTACAAGGGCTCTTATTTATCTCTTGTGATCTTAACCCGATTTGCCCAATTTTGTCTTGTCTTTGTTGCGTGAATTCGAGGATGTGTTTCCAGCACGAGATGCGGATGGATTACCACCTACTCGGGAATTGAGCATCGATTGATTTCATTGCGGGGCATCACTGCAGAATCGGCCGTGTACGAGGACTAATCTGGAGGAAACTAAAGAATGGGAGCGGGAGGTTGATGAATTGCTAAGTAAGAAACTTATTCAGGAAAGCATGACTCCGTGTGCAGTTCCGGTATTACTCGTTCCGAAGAAATATGGGTCTTGGAGGATGTGTGTGGATTGTCGGGCTATTAACAACATCACCATTAAATACCGACATCCCATACCTTGCTTGGATGATATGTTAGGCGAGCTACATGGGTCTAGTATTTTCTCCAAGATAGATTTGAGGAGCGGGTATCATCGCCATTCGGATGCGAGAAAGGAATGAGTGGAAAGTGGCTTTTAAGACGAAGCATGGTCGGTATGAGTGGTTAGTCATGTCATTTGGACTAACCAACGCACCCAGCACATTTATGAGACTGATGAACCATGTTTTGAGAGCTTTTATTGGTAAGTTTGTTGTGGTTTACTTCGATGATATTCTCTTTTATAGTAAATCATTGGGCGAACATTTGGTCACTTACGAGCCGTCTTAGAGATATTGAGAAAGGAAGCGTTATATACAAACGTCAAGAAGTGCACGTTTTGTTCGGCGATTGATATTCTTGGGGTTTGTGGTTAGCTCGAGGGGAATCATAGTGGACGAGGAGAAAATTAAGGCTATCCAGGATCGGCCTAAAGCTCACGTCGGCCACTCAAGTGTGAAGCTTTCATGGCCTTGCAAGTTTTTATCGGAGGTTTGTGGGAGACTTTACCACTATCGCGGCACCATTGACGGAAACTATTAAAAAAAGAGTGTTGCGTTTTAGTGGGCGAGGCCCAAGATAGAGCATTTGAGTTGTTGAAGGAAAGGCTAACACATGCGCCTTTGCTAGCATTGCCGGATTTTACCAAGGTCTTTGAGATCGAGTGTGATGCGTCGGGAGTTGGGATTGGAGCCGTATTAATGCAATAGGGGCAGCCGATCGCATTCTTCATCGAAAAACTAAGTGGGGTGGATTTGAACTATCCGACGACGACAAAGAGTTGTATGCTTTGGTCCGGGTCCCGAAAACATGAGAGCACTATTTGTGGCCGAAGGAGTTCATAATCTACACGATCATGAGTCCCTAAAGTATCTCAAGGGGCAACAAAAAAGTTGAACAAGCGACATGCACGTTGGCTCGAGTTCATCGAGACATTTCCATACATTATCGGTACAAGCAAGGTAAGACTAATGTTGTAGCGACACACTATCTCAAAGGAACACTCTTATCTCTACTTTAGATGCTAAAATCCTTGGGTTTGAACATATTAAAGGGTTGTACTTGCATGATCTTGATTTCTCCGAGTTGTTTGTTGCATGCGAAAAAGGGGCGGAGGGTAAATTTTATAGTCATGATGGTTTTCTATTTCGGGAGGATAAATTGTGCATTCTGAATGTTCTTTAATAGACTTACTAGTGAGAGAATCGCATGGTGGGAGTCTTATGGGACATTTTGGGGTAACCAAAACTTTAGATCTTGCAAGAGCATTTCTATTGGCCACATATGAAGCGTGATGTTAAGCGTATCGTAGAGTAGATGTGTTACTTGAAAGCAAGCTAAATCCCGAGTTCAAAATCGGACTTTACATGCCCCTACCTATTCCGACGACACCTTGGGTTGATATTTCTATGGATTTTGTTTTAGGACTTCTGAGAACTAAACATGGGTCCGATTCAATATTTATTGTCGTAGATTGTTGTTCAAAGATGGCACATTTTATTCCATGTCATAAAATTGATAATGCGTCTTTGATTGCCGATTTGATCTTTAAAGAGGTTGTGAGGTTGCATGGTATGCCTAGAAACATTGTGTCGGATAGGGATTCTAAGTTCTTAAGTTACTTTTGGAAGACCTTGTGGGGTAAATTGGGAACTAAATTATTATTTTTTACTACATGTCACCCCCAAACAGACGGTCAAATCAAGTAGTCAATAGAACTTTGTCTATGTTGTTAAGGACTATCATTAAAAACAAAATTAAAACTTGGAAAGAGTGTTTACCGCATGTTGAGTTTGCTTATAATCGTGATGTGCATTCTGCATCGAAGTTTTCACCATTTGTACTTGTTTAATGTTTTAATCCGCTAACCCCATTGGATTTATTTCCTTAACTTTGTTTCTCGAGCATGTTAACTTAGATGGCGAGAATAAAGCTGATTTTGTGAAACAATTACATGAAAAAACAAGACTCAACATCGAAGCAGCGAACAAAATAGTACACGGGGTAGACTAACAAGCATCGTAAGAAGATGGTGTTCGAACCGGGTGATTGGTTTTGGGTACATATGCGGCCCGAACGTTTCCCGGCACATCGAAACTCCAAGCTGCAGCCGCGAGGAGATGGTCTGTTTCAAGTGCTTCAGCGAATCAATGATAATGCTTACAAGATTGACTTGCCGGGCAACTATGGTATTAGTGCTTCTTTCAATGTTGCTGATCTTAGTCCATTTGATGTCAATTCTGATTTGAGGACAAATCCTTCTCAAGAGGAGGGGAATGATGAGAATCAATGGACGAAGGACCCAGTGACAGTGCCAGTTGGTCCGATAACAAGGGCTCGAGCAAGGAAGTTCAAGGATGCGCTCAATGGGTTTGATTCAAGCCATGCAGAAGGAGACCGAGAGTGCATTGTCGATAGAGGAAGAAGTTTGGGTGGTCTAGTTGATTGGCGTCATCGACATTCCAGAGTCCACCTCAGACTGAGCAAGCTAAGGATGCCAAGAGTACGAGTCACTTTGCGTTTTGATGACATTGTAATCAAGTCTCATTAGTGTCTTGTGTTCATATATCTTAATTAGTTGTAATTTCATTCCTTTTGAGTTGTTTTGATGTTTAGAGGCAAAGTAAACCTTTAGGGCCACGTCTTAAGTTATTATTTTGAGTTTGGGTCAAGCAGGATCGAATTCAAGTCGCAGGAAAATCTTTGCATGGGCGCACGACCACTAAGACGATCACACGCACGACCCGCGTGCGTGGTGCACGACCAGGCACGCTTCGTGTGTGAAGCCCGTGTTTGATGACGAAGTGTTTGGGAGCCTATGACTTGACTTGATGCACGGACCAACGCATGACCCGTGTGTATGCCCGTGCGTGGCTATGGCCCGACGACGACCTCGGCCGCACGGCCGTGCGTGAGCCCGCGCGTCCGGAATGCGAATTTTTGGCTGCTGTTTTATTTCCTTTTCGATTTAAATTGTCTTCTTGCTAGGTCGGGGTTTTTGATCGATTATCAATAAAATTATTCTCTTACTCTCATATTGAGTGTTTTCTCCAAGTGCTTCAAGATTTACATTTCTTGTTGCAATTATCGACTTATCAGGTAATAATCCATAATTGCTTGTGGCGTCTTCGCATACCAAGGTTCTTGCTTTGCTAATCAACGGGTCGAGGTTTCCACCAATTTAACCAAACTAGTGAAGATCTTGGTTTAACAACATATTGTTATTGGGTCGTATGCACGATCATTCTTTGCGGTTCACATCATTTAGGGGCCGAAAACTCATGGAAAATTTCCTTTTTACCACAAAATTAATAAAATAGAATATTTCCAAATTCCTTTCCATTATCAGTTAGAATTCTTGCAATGCTAGAACCATGCATGTTATAAATTCTAGTGTAAAATCTCTTAGATGCTTCAAAAGTTTCAGATTTTTCACTTAAAAATTCAACCCATGAAAATCTAGAAAAATCATCAACACATACAAAGATTTATTTTTTCCCTCCTAAGCTATCAACCTCAACAGGACACACTAAATCAATATGCATCAATTCAAAACAGTGTGAGGTGTTGAAGTGTTGTATCACTTGGTGAGACACTTTGTTTGTTTTCCTTTTTGATAAGGTCCACATATATGTGATACTTTACCTTTAAAGGTAAGCTTAGGAATACCTCTTACTGCATCAAAACTGATCAATTTTTGCATATTTCAAAAATTAACATGTCCAAGTTTTTGGTGCCAAAGCATGTTTTCATCCTACTCAACATGATGACAAGTTTGATCTTTGCCAATTAAATAACAATTATCGATGATCTAGTACTAGCCATGACACAAGTATTATTGCTATCAAAAAGTGAACAAGATTCTTTATCAAACTTCACATGCAAATAATCATTACATAATTGACTTATGATAATTAAATTAGCAAGACGTCCTTCCACATGAAAAACATTTTTGAGTTTAGGAAGAGCTTTGACATTAAGAGTTCCTTTACAAATTATCTTTCCTTTTTCACCCCCACCATATTTCACTCTTCCTCCTTCATACACTTCATAATTAGTCAAATAAGATTTAGTACTGTCATATGACGAGAGCAACCACTATCGAAATACCAAGTACCATTAATGTTAGATCTTAATGAATTATACACAACATGACAAGATAAATCTTCGTAATTACAACCCAACCTGGACAAGTTATTAGAAAAATCGAGTATTTTTCTTGAGGTGTTGTCATATGTGTGACGTGTCACTTTAGGCATCACTCGATCTATTTGTCTATCTTTTTCGAGTTTTAAAACAGAATGGTCGAATATGACAAAGGACAAAACAACAATGATGACAAACATATTAACATTTGGTCTTTGAATTTTTTGAGAAAAACTTTTGATTTGCATGAATCAGTTTTGAAAGAATTTTTTCAGATTTATCAACATTTTCTTTTCCTTTAAATGAAATAGGTTGCTTTCTATGCATTTGAAAAAGTATTTTTATTGTAACCTAAAGCGATCTATCAAACCTAGCTTTTAGAAAAACATCATCAATAACCGTAGAGTTAGAATCAAACTTACTTACAATCTTTCGGAGGCTTCCAAGTTTAGAGTTTACCTTGTCAAGTTCTTTATCATTTTTGGTCAAAAGAATTTCCAACCTCCTTACTTAACCTTTTAGCCCCTCGTTCTCCTTGATATGACCGATTTTGAGTCATTTTTCGGATAATTCTCCATAAATGTTTTTTAAGTCATCATAACTTTGAGCCTCATCATTAGAAGAACTATTAGAATGTTGTCCTGCATAAACAAAGCGAGAAGAATCATAGCAGATAATAACTGTTAGGTGATGTGTCAGGTGATACATCACTTTTGGCATCACTTCGAATTTATTAGGATTTTCTTTGCATCTTCTCACACATATGAATCAAGGCCATGTAAGTTTGCTCTTCCTCTATCCATTCATCATCATCGAACTTAGGTGGATTAAAGTTTTCAACAATGAAATGCTTCTTGGGCTTGGGAGCCTTATTGTTGAATGGAGTTTTTGTGTTCTTGCCCATAAATTGTTTCAATTGGTATCACGAGCCTACACTTGATGCTACTAAGCGTGATCATGTCTTTTAGGAAGTGGGATATTTGTAATGCATTCACACTAGGCCGGACTTGAGGGCATGACAACAAGTTGATGCCTAAGGCCCCAAAAAGTTAGGGGCCCATTTAAATCGAGTGTGAGCCTATCAAACAGGTTATGGCATTTAATTATTTGGGCTTTACATAAGTAAGAGTTGTGATCTTGTATTAGAATTACGATGATTATATATTGTGTAAGTTGAGGTAATCAAAATTAATAGTACTCTATAATACTAAGTATATTTTTCCGCGGTTTACCAAATTGCACTTGGTATTGTGTTGGTATGTCATTACAAAATTTGATTTTATTCTCGATATAAAAACACGTTAATAATTATTTAAAAGGAACTGATAAATATTAAACACGTAATTATTATAGTTGAAATTGATCAAAAACTAATAAATTGAAAGCACGTAGAATATATATATATATATATATATATATATATATATATATATATATATATACGAGACCACCTCATAGGGCAAGTCCATAGGGACCAATTCTATTCACGTATCTATGTTTTTCAAGGCTGCGATTTAAGAGTTTAAATAGCGATTACAAGTTGTTAATTAAATAAAGGGGTAAATTAGTCATCCTCCAACATAGCCCAATATTAACGGGATTTAGCTGATTCCGAGATCACGCAATCCTTCCAAATATCGTAGCAAATTCAACATAACAATCTTCCTCCTTCTTCTTGAATTCACTCTTTGTGTGAAAAAAGTTGCGCACAATTCGCCATAAGTTCTAGAGTTTTGGTGTTAATTGTCAACAGGAGATGAGATCTTATTGCTAAATTTTGATCTTTAAGTGTTAAATTAGGTCAATCGTGGAGTATTTAAAAAAAAAACTTTTTCCCTTAGGAGAATGAAGAGGAATGTTACCACAATAAGAATAATCTTAGATTGTTGAATTTTGTTATAGTAATTACATACTTTAATTAATTTAATATAGAACGAGATTAGTTCATGTAGAATGGTAAGTGTGAACCTTCTTTGAAATTAAAATAAGGATGGATCATTAACTCATTAAAAGTTTAAATTATGGTACTTGTATTAGTGTGGGTTCAATTATAATTGGATTTGTTGTTGAGTGAGATGTGAATTATTGGGGCTTGAATTGGATGATCGATGGATCCCATAGAAATTAGGAGAAGAGCTTTAGTATTGACGTAACAAATATTTAGGTTGTGGATGTGATCTACGAGTTATCTCGTGGACCTTTAGAAATTGTTAGTGTTACATAATTGGAAAATTTGGTCTTTGAGCACAGTGCAAGTTCTAGTGTCGTAACCCTGGTGATACAACTCTGGTAGTATGTCTTATTGTTAAAAAGGCGACACTCAAAGGAGAGGTAATTAAGTTCGAAAGGCTGGCATTAGAAAGAAAATAAAAACTTGACAAAGTAAACAAAGAGCTCAGTGAGATCACAATTTCTGTCAAAAAACTGAACACCGACAAGGGGAGATTAGATGAAATTCTATCTCAAGGAAAATACTATCAAGATCGTGCATGTATTGGATTTGGTTTTAACACTAAAAAAACTTTGCTGAAAGGGATAAAAACTCCAAAATTGTTTTTGTTAAAGAAGGAACATCATTCAGTCATAATGGAAAAAGAATCAATGGTTTTGTCCCTGTCACTATTTCAATCGTCCTGGCCATATAAGACTTCAATGTCATCGTCTTCAGAAACACTATAGGCAAGTCAGGGTGCAAACTCAAGTGTTCCAACATCAACAAAGAAACACTCCTCATTTTAAAATTAATTTTCCAAACAGACCCAAGAAAATCTGGGTTAGGAAAGATGAGTTTTCTTGCTATTTTGTGCACACTTCTATAAAAGCCAATGTGACTGAATCATGGTACTTTGACAGTGGATGCTCTCGTCATATGACTAGAGAATTGGAAAAATTTACTGATTTTGAAAAACATGAAAATGGAACCTAGAATGTGTCTGGTCTTCCTTCTCTTAAAAACGTTTTGTATGTTGAAGGACTGAAAGCCATTCTTATCAGTATTAGTCAGCTCTGTAATGATGATTTACTTCTGAGATTTGGTAAAAATTTGTGTGTCATTTTTGAAAAAACTGACAAATGCATTTTGAAGGGCAATAGATCTTTTGATAACTATTATCTGATACAGGAACAAGTTCAGTGCTTCAACACCTCTCTTGTGTGCAATAAATCCCTCTTAAGTGAAACTGAATTGTAGCACCAAAAGTTAGGACACATGAATTTTTGTGGTATGCTGAATCTTATTAAAATAGGAGTTGTGTTAGGAGTTCTTAAACTTGATAAAGATCATTTAGGTATATGTGGTCCGTGTCAATTAGGAAAACAAAAAAGGGAAGCACACAAGGTGTTGCAACACCTCAACACTTCACGCTGTCTGGAAATTATACATATGGACCTTATGAGACAATGCAGTTCGAAAGCATAGGTGGTAAGAAGTATGTGTTTGTGTGTGTTGATGATTTTTCCAGATTCACTTGGATTGACTTTATTAGAGAAACATCTGACACTTTCACTGTTTTCAAAAAGTTGGTTCTTAGATTGAAAAAACAATAAGGTTCCAATATTGGAAGAATCAGAAGTGATCATGGTAGAGAATTCAATAAACGCTAATTTATCTAATTTTTGTGAAAAACCTGGTATCTTTCATGAGTTTTCAGCACCTATTACACCTCAGCAAAACGGAGTTGTAGAATTAAAGAATAGACCTCTTCAAAAGATGACATGTGTTATGATTAACTCCAAGAAAATCTCTCCAAAAGCGTGGGTCAAGCCGTGAGTAGTCGCATGTTACATCATTAATAGGCTTCATTTACGCCCTGGTACTAACATGACACCCTATGAAATTTGGAAAGGTAGAAATCCCAACATCAGTTATTTTCATGTGTTTGGTTGTGTGTGTTATTTTCATGTGGGAATTTTTCTCGGATATTCTGTTAATAGCAAAGCCTATAGGGTCTACAACATGAGAACTCGAACTATAATTAAATCTATAAATATTGTTGTAGACAATACTAAAGATTTTGCAGAAATATCCAAAGATAAAGATGAAGAAGGAGCAATAGAAGCTGAGTTCAACACCGGCAGAGATCTTCAAGCGAGCCCGAGTCGAGATCGATGAGATGAAGCCACTGAGTTTGATATCTTTGATCAAGTCAGAAAAGAACCACCAAGCAGGATAAGGAAAAACCATCCAGTGGATCAAGTAATTGGGCAAGTATCCGAGGGCATTAAAACAAGATGTAAGGAGAAGGTCAATTACATGGAAATGTTAAGATTTGTTTGTTTTACTTCCCTTATTGAACCCAAAAATGTTAAAGAAGCTCTTGTTGATGAATATTGGATGAATGTTATGCAATTAGAACTGGAACAATTTGAAAGAAATAATGTGTGGGATCTTGTACATAGGCCTGCAAATTCTAATGTTATTGGAACCAAGTGAATTTTCAAAAATAAAACCGATGAACTTGGTAACATAACTAGAAACAAAGCTAGGCTAGTGGCTCAAGGCTACACTTAGGTGGAAGGAGTGGACTTTGATGAAACTTTTGCCCATGTGACTAGGCTTGAGTCCATAAGACTCCTTCTTGCTTTTGCTTGTCTTCCTAAAATCAAATTGTTTCAGATGGATGTTAAAATGCCTTCCGAAATGGTTTTCTGAATGAGGAAGTATTTGTTGAATAGCCCAAAGGTTTTGAAAATCCCCATTTTCCCAACCATGTTTTTAAACTGAAGAATGCTCTGTGTGGGTTGAAGCAAGCTCCTCGGGCTTGGTATGAAAGGTTGAGTACTTTTCTGTGTGATAAGGGCTATAAAAGGGGAAGTATTGATAAAACCTTATTCATTCAAAAATTTAAGAATGGTATCACCCATTGCTCAAATTTATGATGATGACATAGTGTTTGGATCAACCTCTACACAAAAGCTTGATGAGTTTGTTAGTTACATGTCTTCTGAGTTTGAAATGAGCATGGTAGGTGAGTTAAACTACTTTCTTGGCTACAAGTTAAATAGTATGACAAAGGCATTTTTATCAATCAGAATAAGTATGCTAAGAACTTGGTTTAAAGATTTGGGCTGGATAATAAAACGCACATGAAAACTCCCATGGGGACAAATGATTGATTGTACAAAGATGAAAGTGGAACTCCAATTGATTCTACTCTTTACAGAAGTATGATAGGGAGTCTTTTGTATCTCACTGCTAGCTGACCTGATATTAGCTATAGTGTCTGTGTTTGTGCTAGATATTAATCTTGTCCCAAAGAGTCTCATCTGAAAGCTGTGAAAATAATCATTCGTTATATAAATGGGACTACAGAACTCGATATCTTGTACTCTTCTGATACTAACACTAATTTGGCTGGTTTTAGTGATGATGATTGGACAGGTGATGTTGATGACAGAAAACGCACTAGTGCAGGGTGTTTCTACCTTGGAAACAATCTGGTTTCCTGGTATAGTAAGAAACAGAATTGTGTTTCATTATCTATTGCTGAATCTGAGTATATAGCATTGGGAAGCTGTTGTTCCCAAATGTTATGTATGAGACAAATGTTGGCTGATTATGGGGTTGGAGAAAAAGTTCTTACTGCTTATTGTGATAATTCTAGTGCCATAAATATTTCTAAAAACCCAGTGAACACTCCAAAACTAAACACATATGTTGGGATTATGGGGTCCCAGCAATCACCCTTAGGATTTGATGTACGCTTACTGCTACATCGAGGTTGTGGCGGCCCAAATTGCCGAGGATCCATATGGATTCTTGCGAACCCCTCATGTCCGTCCACCGCTTAGTGTGGGGCTCTGCAATGCCGTTGTGAACTGTAGGGGGTGCCCTACAGGAATCAACCTTGGGTTGTACAGTTAAAAGTAGAGCTTAAAGGATTATATATGTACTAACCATACCAACAAGGTGCATCTTCTTTTCTGGTGTCCATTACATAGAAACTCTGAGGTTAACCGTGCTTGGCCTGGAGTAGACATAGGATGGGTGACCCTCTGGGAAGCAATTTTCGGGGAGCACGTGAGTGAGGACCAAGCGCGCTAGAAAAGACTCGTGTTGGTTTGTGGGGACAGTCATCAAATCCGGTAAGCACTTCGGTCCAACAACTGGTATCAGAGTGAGGTTGCAGGTTCAAATCCGCCCGGGTGTCGCTGGGGGGGGAATTGTTGGGATTATGAGGTCCCAACAATCACCCTTAGGATTTGTTGTACGCTTACTGCTACATCGAGGCTGTGGCGGCCCAACATGCTGAGGATCCATATGGATTCTTGCGAAGCCCCTCATGTCCATCCACCGCTTATTATGGGGCTCTGCAATGCCGTTGTGAACTAAGGGGGTGCCCTACAGGAATCAACCTTGGGTTGCACAGTTAAAAGTAGAGGTTAAAGGATTAGATATGTACTACCCATACCAACAAGGTGCATCTTCTTTTCTGGTGTCCATTACATAGAAATTCTGAGGTTAAGCGTGCTTGGACTGGAGTAGACATGGGATGGGTGACCCTCTGGGAAGCAATTTTCAGGGAGCGTGTGAGTGAGGACAAAGTGCGCTAGAAAAGACTCGTGTTTGTTTGTGGGGACAATCATCAAATCCGGTAAGCACTTCGGTCCAACAACATCGATATTCGACACCATTTTATTAAAGACTTGTTTGAGAATAAAATTGTTACCATTGATTTTGTCATCACTGAGAATCAAATTGCTGATATTTTCACCAAAGCCATTGACTTCAAATGTTTAATTACCTGAAACAGTCTCTGGGTATTTGTTCTTTCTGAGCAGTGTGGGCTTCAGTATTGCAACACCATATGCATCATTTCTTTTTCTTGATGTGTTGCAACCACTTGTTGATCTTTATTCTTTTGCATTAATCATTTTGCATTTTTAAGATCATTTCATTGGCTTATCTCTGTTTTATTGTTGTGGCTCTATTAAGTACTCATTTGATGTAACCCTTGCCTAAAAACAATTGTGGACCAAATGCAAACAGAATTATTTTTCCCATGTGAAAGATGTGCTTTTTTTGGGCCTTTGACGGAAAAAGCTACCTATACATTGTGTGTGAAAGCTATTCAATTGTGAAATATTCTCTGTTCTTTTATATGCTTGAATCCTGTTATGATCTACAGAGAAAGAGCTACCCATGTTTTGGAGCGAAATAATGCATTAATTAAGATTGAACTACTTATTACTTTATCTAAGTAGAATCCATCAATCCCCGACAACAGCGCCAAAACCTTGTTCGTCGAAAATATTTTGGATCATACAACTGCAAGGGTACAGTGTAGTTTATAGAATAATTGTAAGCAAGATCGTATTCCTCAGTGATTGATATGTGAAACACTTAGGCTATAATAACATCGCATTCCAATTTTATTGAAGTGACCTAATATCAAGTTTATAATAAAAATTAAAAATAATGAAAAATAAATAAATTTGCAAACCCCACAAGTATTTTCAACAACTACAGGAGCAACCTTGGCCACATAATCTCAACATGTTTCTTCAATATTAAATTTAACTAAAGTTTCAATAACCAATTCATGCAATTCTACGGGTTCAATTCCTAAAATAGTTTATTCTTCCTCCCGGGTGGCGCATAAACAGTAGCTCAATAATAATTGAGGTCTCCCGATCCATCAAAACCATTATTAACTCCCAAAATATCTTTGAATTGAAATACTCCCGACAAACAGAAGTAGTCTCCCGATATATTACCCTGTTTATTTCTGAATTTGATTTTCATCTTGTTAGAACTCACCTCTTGGATTATGGACTAACAAGTATGACATGCAAATTATTGATCAGATAATCGACAATTATAAATAAGCACTCGAATTCATAAAATAGAAGACATGAATCAATCAAGAAAGCAATTAATCAAGATTTAACATGAATCCACAGTTTCGATTATGCCTCTAAGATCCAAAAGATTAGTCAACCATTGATAACAAATTCATAGACAAATTCGAAATCAATATTATGACATCATTTAAGCACAGCCAAAAGATCTAGACATAGAAAGAAAATACCTTCTTGTCAGAATGGATTCCCCTCCTAAGCCTTCGGAGCTCTTGTCTCCCGTAGATGCGAATGGCCTTGTGGTGTTCTTTGCGACCTAGCCTTCATCTCTCAGAAGACTTCGAATCTTGTATTCCTGTGTAATTTGATGTTTTGTATGTTGTATGAATGGATCTAATTTCGTGCAAGCCTTGGGTCCCTTTTATAGATGCTGGGAGAGATCACTTGTAGAGTTGGAATGGGAAAAGAACTCTAGAAAAATGCGTCTGCAGATTCCCACACGGCCTGGCCGTGTGATGTCTTGCGTTGCCCAATACCACATGCCCATGTGGGCCTACACGGTCTGGCCGTACGGCTTGGTTCTGTCCCCTATTTTCGTTCCTTTTTCACACGGTTGTGTAACTTTCACATGGGTATTTTCACACGGCCATGTGGTACCACACGGTCCGGCCGTGTGACGTGTTTTTGTCCATTTTCATCGTTGTTTTGATCTTCTCTTTGCATTTTTAAGTCCTATCCAGGCATTCCAACTGATATTTCTTCGTTTAAAGCTCCATTTTCTGTAAAAGGTTACAAGAATACGTAGTATCATGCCCTTCCAAGGAAACCAAGCAAAAACACACTAAATATGCGTACAAATGCATCAAATATATATCATTTTAAGCCCCAAAATGCACGTATATTTTACACATATCAATATCCCCCAAACTTAAAGCATTGCTCGCCCTCGAGCAAATTAAGAAAAATAATATCAAGGGGTAAAAATAACACACAAGAACACTATGAACATTTAATAGCATTTGACTACCATAGCTTGCATATCGTGTAACATCTCGACCAATTTTATGTGCACAATCTAAGAATCAAAGAACATAGACTTGCAACTCACCAACCCAATTTCACTAAACATCATTCTCAAGATATTTTCTTTTTCAACTCGACTCCATCCTTTTCTACTTTTTTTTTCATTCTTTAGGCCATTTTGCCTTTTTATCTTTTTCTTAGCCTCAACCTCTCATTTGTTTCACAATTTAAAGAATTTTTCTTTACTTTGCTCGATTTCTCTCTTCTTTTTTCGAGAGATATTTTCTTTTTCGAGCTTCATGTATTTTTTTCATTTACCCGGATACTACTCATCCCTCTTTCTTTTGCCAAAATCCTCTTTTTTCATAAATTGTTCACCACATCTCCCCAAACTTGTTCATTTTCTATTTGCTCAAGAAAATTTAGGGATAAAATTATTTTTCAAGTTTAAAGATCAAATTGTGGCTAATAATAAATAATTAAGGCTCAAAGTGGCTAACTAGGGAATCATGAGTTTATAGGTAGGCTTTTTAGGCAAAGTAGGCTAAATACAAATGACCTTAAATCATTTTCAAAAATTGCACACACACATGGCTTCAATGATGATACCAAAGCAAGTTCTAGAGTTTTATCAATCATGAATGACACATTCAAGAAAAATAAGATCGCATAATATAAAGTAGTTTAAGGCACAAAAGCTCACAGCTTATTTTTCGCAACATGCTCAAATACCCAATTTCTTAACTAATGCCAAACAAATAAAAGACATCTCCTTAACAATTCATCGCATTATTAACAAAAATATGTCATCTCAAAATAAATGCTCATAGTAAAATCATACGGAAACTATGATCTTTCAAAAATCTCGATTAAAAACACACACAAAAGCAATTAAACATGCTAAAAAGTAAAAATGTACGTGCATTTTAGGGCTACTTGTGTCTCCAAAGATTCAAGTCTCGCATTTGATGTGTGTAAAATGTACGTGCATTTTAGGGCTTAAAATGATATGTATTTAATACATTTGCACGCATATTTACTATGTTTTTACTTGGTTTGTTTAAAAGGGGCATGATATTGCGTATTCTTGTAATTCTTGCAGGAAACGAAGCTTAAAATAATGAAATATCAGTTGGAATGCCCGAATAAGATTGACGAATTCGAAGAGAAGGTCAAAACAATGAAAAAGTGGACCAAAACACTTCACATGGCCGGACCGTGTGGAAGTGCGGTGTGAAATCACACAACCGTGTGAAGAAGGGCAAAAACAGAGGGCGAGCAGCCCGGATGGCCGGACCGTGTGAAGTCGCACGGTCGTGTGGGAATGGGAAGGCATCGCATGACCTGCCCATGTGATCTCATACGGCCGTACGACTGAAGGCTCAGACCAACCCCACACAACCGTGCGGGACTCTATTTTGATGCATTTTTCAGAGTTTGTGTCATGTTCAAACTCTACATGTGATCTCTCCAAACATCTCGTAAAAAGAGAGCCAAGGCTTGCATGAAAATCATCACTTCATGCAGAGAGAAAACACATAAAATAACACAGAACGAAGGTGATAGAATAATGGCAACGACGCAAAAACTTGTTCGCCAAAAATATTTTGGATCATACAACTGGAAGTGTATAGTGTAGTTTATAGAATAATGGCAAGCGGTGGTCGTATTCCTCGGGATTTATATATGAAACACTTAGCCTATAATAACATCGCATTCCATTTTTATTGAAGTGACCGAATATCAAGTTTCTAATAAAAATAAAAAATAATGAAAAATAAATAAATTTTCGAACCCCCGCAAGTATTTTCAACAACTACACATGTTAAAATAATGAAAAATAAATGAATTAATAATAATTGAGGTCTCGTGATCCATCCCAACTATTATTAACTCCTAAAAGATCTTTTGTTGGGATTTGGTCCAAAGATCCCGCCCGCAATGGGCTTTCAAAGAGGCGTGAGGCGCGGCCCGCGATTCGAACTCGTGACATTTGGATTGCATAGTTAAAGGATAGCTTAAAGGATATGATTTGGACTACTTATACCAACGGATGCATCTTTTTCGGTGCCCATTACATAGAAACTCCGAGGCTAAGCGTGCTTGGCCTGGAGTAGACATGGGATGGGTGACCCTGGAAGTTTTCGAGTGCGCGTGAGTGAGGACAAAGCGCTAGAAAAGACTCGTGTTGGTTTGCGGGGACAGCTTGTTAATCCGAGTAGCGCTAGAGGTCCAACAACTCGGTATCGAGCAGTCACGAGTACGAATTCCTTTGGAAGCACGCTATGATGGAGGTTGCCAGGAGCGGTGGAACGAGATGCTTGGCGCAGCTGGGAGGTAAACGGACGAGAACTAAAGGTAGGTTGCTAGATAGATGGTCGGAATCGAGGTAATACAGATCGAATCAAGGTGTAGGTTGGCTGGGTGGACCGAATCTGAAGGGTAGGTTGCCAGGTGGCCGAAATAGATCGAATCGAAGGTGTAGGTTCTTTGGGTGGGCCGGAATCAAGGGTAGGTTGCCAGTGGCGGAACTCGTAAAATAGATTGGAACCGAAGGTGTAGGTTGTTGGGTGGACCAGAATCGAAGGGTAAGTTGCCAGTGGTGGTCGGAATCGAGGTAAACAGACCGAATCAAGGTGTAAGTTCTTTGTGGCCAAACCGAGAGGTCGGGCGTGACGCGATGCTTGAAGTGAAGAAGTTGGCGTTAGAACCGAGGAAGTTTGGCGGACAATGGAGGTTGCCAAGCACGGAGCCGAGAAGATGGTAGGTCTTTGGGGAGGGGGATTGGTTGGATTTGGTCCAACATCCCGCCCGCAATGGGCTTTCAAATAGGCGCGGCCCGCGATTCGAACTCGTGAGCGCTGGATTGCATAGTTAAAGGATAGCATAAAGGATATGATTTGGACTACCTATACTAATAGATGCATCTTCTTTTCGTGCCCATTACATAGAAACTCCGAGGTTAAGCGTGCTTGGCCTCGGAGTAGACGTGGGATGGGTGACCCCCGGGAAGTTTTCAGGAGTGCGCGTGAGTGAGGACAAAGCGCTAGAAAAGACTCGTTTTTGGTTTGTGGGGACGATCGTTAATCCGAGTAGCGCTAGAGGTCCAACATCTTTGAATTGAAATACTTCCCACAAACAGAAGTAGTCTCCCGATACATTACCCTGTTTATGTCTGATTTTGATTTCCGTCTTATTAGAACTCACCTCCCGGATTATGGACTAACAAGTATGACATGCAAATTATTGATCAGATAATCGACAATTATAAATAAGCACTCGAATTCATAAAATAGAACACGAATCAATTAAGAAAATAATTAATCAAAATTTAATATGAATCCACAATTTTGATTATGCCCCTATAAGATCCGAAAGATTAGTCGAACATTGATAACAAATTCATAGACAAATTTGAAATCAACATTATGACATCGTTTAAGCACAGACAAGAGATCTAGACATAGAAAGAAAACCCCATCTTGTCAGGATGGATTCCCCTCCTAAGAGAGCAGAGCATCAAAAGATCGAATACCAAAGAACTGACAATCCAAGAATGGAAAAAGCTGATCAAAAAGTTGAGAGTCTATCTTTGGAACCGCTAGTGCAACCGGTCACTATGCCATTGATTGCCCATATCCTCGTAGTGAACAAATACAAAAATGAAGAATAAAGAAAAGTCTTCAAGGAAAAAAGACAAGAAAAGAAAAAGACAATGTTAGCTGCAGATATCTGCTTTGAGACAGACAAGTCAAAAGACACAAAGAGACTCGGAGAGTAGTGAAGTTGACTACTCAAGTGACTCGAAGAAGAAGCCTTGATCCGTCTAATGGCCAAAGAACAAGACCAACCTCACCAAGAAGATGAGGTACACTCTAACTCATCACACACGACACTAGTAGTGATAGTGATTGTGACACACACACCTCATCACCCACGCTAATCTTTATGATTCATTAGGCAAAATGATGAAAGACTTTGAATAAATTAAATCCTCGCACACAATCGCTAAATGAGGAAAACAACCGCTCAAAAGCCAAAACTCACGGTGACCAAGGAGCCGAGTACTCCGAGTCACATAGCTAATGAGAATAAAGAAATAAAGGCTGAAAATGCTAAGTTAATAGCATAGATAGTCTGCTATAGAAAAGAGGGAAAATGACCTCAAAAATGTGATTCGTCATTCACTAAGGCATCTAAATCTTTGGATGATCTTATTATGAGCCAAAGAGGATGTGGAGATAAGACAGCTTAGGATTTAATTCCTCTATGCTAAGTCAAGCTCCCAAAGTGATTTTGGAAAAAGGATCTTCAAGAAATGAAGCATCTCAAAAATCCAAAACTCCAAATGGTGCACACACATTCATTCCAAAGCACAATTACAACCAAACGGCCTTGGTTATAAAGGAAAAAGAAAACAACTTGATTGAGTATCCGAGAGGACGGTGAGAAGAAATTCACCGAGTTCCTCAAAGCAAACTCCAAATAGGAAGTACTCAGAAAAGAAGAAACAGAGCTACAAAAGCCCCGTAAATTCTATAAAAGGAACACATATGATGGGAATGGTAGAAATTATCCAAGCCAAGCTGATTGGAATAATGTGAACTATCAACAAAGACCTATGGAATACATGCCTAGATGGCAAAGGCCTAGAACTCAGAAAGGCCATTCCAAAGGCAAAAGAGCTATCCTCAGCACACATATGCACCCAAACACTACACACAGAGGTATCACAACTACCCAAGGAAGGCAATTGCTAAAACACATACACAGGCATACAGACAAAAGAGACAGTTGTATGAACCTAAAACCCCCCAATTTGCCAAAGTTAATTATGATTATGGCATCGATAGATGGCAACCTCTTAAAGTCAAATCATTTGGCTATAGGTTGGTTGGATCATCTTACAATACTAACCCCTCAGACCCGGACAAGTATGGGTACCTAAAACCTAATTTCCTTGATTGCGGGTTCAAGGAGCGGTGAGTGCCAAGAAACCTGGTACATGGATAGTGGTTGTTCCGCACACATGACAGAAACAAGAAAAATCTATCAAATTTCAAGGAAGTTAGAGGTGCAAAAGTTATATTTGGAGGAATGAAGCTCCGGGGAGAAATAAGAGGCATTGGATCCATCAAGAAAAATGGATTAGAAATTACGGATGTTGCATATGTTGAAGGCCTCAATTTCAACTTACTAAGCATAAGTCAACTCTATGACATGGGCTATAATGTTGGATTCAATATGGGAGTGTGCCAAATCAAGAACACGAATCTAATGAAGTAATCCGCAAGGATGCGAGACAAAAGAACATGTATGTGGTGGATTGGTCAACGCAACACCAAGAACTTGTCTACTAGCAAAGAGCACAACCAAATCAAGTTGGTTGTGGCACAAGAAGTCGAGTCACCTGAATTTCAAAACTATTAACAAACTTGCAATAAGTAATCTTGTAGAAGGACTTCCGGACTCAAGATACAAGAAGGAGAGTGTATGTGATGCATGCGGATGGGGAAGCAGATCAAATCATCATTCAAAGAAAAGACATGTCCATCTTCAACAAGACTATTGCACTGTTACATATGGATCTATTTGGTCCGATTGAACCAAAGCTAGCATAAGCGGAAAGAAATACATCTTGGTGGTAGTAGATGATTACTCAAGATATACATGGACAATTTTCATGTGAAAGAAGAAAGAAACCTTGCGGAAGCTACCACGGTGATGAAAAGAATTCAAAATGAGAAGAGTCAAACCATTATCAAGATTAGATCCGACGGAGGAACTAAGTTTGTCAATGGAATAATAACTCAAGATTGTATTGAAAATGGTATTGGTCATGAACTATCTGCAGAGTAAGGACTCCACCAGAATGGAGTTGCGAAAGAAGGAACATAACTCTCAAAGAAGCAAAGCAAGGACCATGTTAGGTAGGCAGGCCGCCTAAAAGATTTTGGGTTGAAGCTATAAACACCGCATGTTATACTCAAAATAGATGCATGATAAACAGACGGTGACAAAGACTCCTATGAGATTTGGACAGGAGAAAGCCAAATGTTGCATATTTTAAAATATTTGGATGCAAATGCTTCATTCATAACAATGGCAAAGATAATTTAAAGGCTTTTGATGCTAAAACGATGAAGGTATCTTCTTGGGATACTCGGTGAAAGTAAAGCCTATAGAGTACTCAACAAGAGGACAATGGTTACTGAGAAGAGTCTATCCATGTTATGTTTGATGAACCCAAGGTAAATGAAGAAGACATTGAAGAGTTAGCCGACAAAGTGAATCAGCCAACCATGGAGAAGAGTCACTATGTTGAAGCTGAAGCTGGAATTAGGAACCCAGATGAAGATGAGATAGCTGAGTCTTAAAGACAACTGGAAAATCTTTAGCTAAGTGATGATGAGAGAGCTGATCAAAATAACACAGCTGCAAGACGACTGAATCCAGCGAACTTACTCCAACCTGATGTAAGATGGTCGAGAGACCATCCACCAGAACTAATCATTGGAGATGTAAGAGAAGGTGTAAAAACCAGATCCAGGACTCAACAAGAAGCAATGTTCACTTGTTTTATCTCACAAATAGAGCCAAAAGATGTGTCACAAGCATTGGATGACACACATTGGATTCAAGCCATGCAAGAAGAGTCAATCGGTTTTAAAGGAACAAGGTATGGGAATTGGTTCAAAGACCAACTCATCAAAATGTCATTGGTACAAAATGGGTCTTGTAAAAACAAAATGAGTGAAGAGGGTTCTGTGGTAAGAAACAAGGCAAGATTGGTAGCCAAAGGGTATTGTCACGAAGAAGGAATAGATTTTGATGAAACATTTGCCCTGTTGCAAGATTAGAAGCAATAAGGATGTTTCTTGCCTATGCCGCATATACGAATTTCATTGTATATCAAATGGATGTAAAAAGTGCATTCTGAATGGATTATTGGAAGAAGAAGTCTATGTTGAACAACCTCCAGTGGATTTGAGAGCGTAAAACTCTTGGAGATAAAGTATACAAACTCAAGAAAGCTTTATATGGATTGAAACAGGCACCAAGAGCATGGTATGACACATTATCACAATTCCCGATCGAGAATGGATTCACAAAAGGCAAAGTGGATAGAACACTCTTCTTAATTCAAGATGGGAAGAGTATACGCTTGTTCAAATATATGTGGATGATATCATCTTTGGATCCACAAACAAGTAGTTGTGTGATAAATTCTCAAATCTCATGCAAAGCAAATTTGAAATGAGCATGATGGGAGAGATGACATTTTTCCTTGGACTCCAAGTAAAACAAGTGAAGGATGGAACCTTCATAAGTCGGACAAAATACACGGAGATTTAATGAAGAAAGTTGGTATGGAAGAGAAGTCTTCTCGTGAAAATACCAATGAATACATCATCAAAATGGATATGGATGTGGATGGCAAGCATGTGGATCAAACAAGATACTGAGCACTTATTGGATCATTGCTCTATCTCACAAAGAAGCGGGCGGACATCACCTTTCTTGTAGGTGTATGTGCAAGATTTCAATCGCTCCAAAAGAAAGCCACATGATCTGCAGCCAAGAGAATCTTGAGATATTTGAAAGGAAGCCAAGAAGTTGGCTTATGGTATCCGAAGAAAGGTGGATTCAAGCTAATTGGTTACTCGACTGACTATGCTAGATGTAGAGTTGATGAAAAAAGTACATCGTGTACATGTCAAATGCTTGAAATAGATTAATTTCTGGTTTAGCAAGAAGCAAAATTCTATAGCCACCTCCACAGTGCAGAATACATAGTCACGGGCAAATTTGTTGCAGCCCAAGTCTTATGGATGAGACAAGAAATGAGAGACTATGAAGTTGAAGAAACGGGAAATTCCAATTATGTGTGATAACACAAGTGCTCTTGCAATCACTCGTAATCCCGTCATCGCACTCAAGAACAAAGCACATTGATGTCATATATCACTTCATAAGAGATCATGTAGAAAGGAAGGACATCACCTTGGAATATGTCTCAACCGATAAGCGATTAGTGATATATTCACAAAACCATTATGTGAATCAAGATTTGAAGAACTCAAACATGAATTAGGGTTAATTGAGCTGAGTTGACACTCAGAAGACTCAAAGAAAAGAGATGGAACATGAAAAGATGAAAAAGAGATGAACTCTGAATCGCCTAAGTGAATCACCAGATCGGAGAATCACTTCATCGAGTTAGACGGGTGAGTACCTATGTGAAAAGAAAGAAGAGTTGAATCAGCTAAGGAGTAAGCTGAAACATTTATGAGAAAAATGACAAAAACGCAGTCGTTTTTACTAAGCGGGAATGTTTTTAAGAATGACGTCAAAGATAATTATGACGCGTGTCAATCAAAAAAGTCGCATACCAAGCTTATGATTGGATATAAATCTTCTTTGCATTAAATGCGAGAAATCTTAGTCGTTGATCTTGATCAAATTTCAAAACCACCCGCACGCCCTTTCATAACCCATATATATACCATTTCGTCCGATTTTCTCTCACTTTACCAAAACTGTTCATCTCTCTCAAAAGCAAAAAAAAAGCATTTTTACTCTCAAAACCCTACAAATCCTCGAGGCTTATTTTCAAAGTTTCATTCGGTAAATCTTCGAGAATCTTCGAGAATTGGCATCTACTTACGACTTCGTCAAGTTGGGAAAGCAAATCCACACGGGATCTACTTTGGATTTCGAAGGCATGATCAAACAGGGGTCGACGAAACCCTTGTGAAGAAAATAGTAGAGAAGTTGGAGAAATCAAGATCGAAACCCTTTTTGTCGATGGAGTTTCGATGACCTGTGTGGAGGAGGTCGACGGTTCTATGTGAGCGTTGAAGTTCACGATGAGGGCATCAAGTCCCTATTCACGGGAAAGATTTCACCATCACGCCAAGGATCCGCAAAACATCATTTGTTAGGAATACGATGAGCACTGTGTTTAACTCGAAAAGTCAAGACTCATTCAATACGATGACCACAAGTGTCTTTTGAAAATTAACCTATCTCTTCAACGGGCAAAATTTTCAAAAGAACACTATAAAAGGCTGAGGAATCACCTTTGTTAGGAATTTTATTGTTTAGATTTTGATGAATGCCATGTAAAACTTAGAATAGAAAGTTGGCACCCCAATTTTTGTAAAATGCATTGTAACAATTAGAGTGGCCAAGCCGAGTTAAGTCGCCACGCCCTAACATGCAAGAAGACAATCAAGACCTGGAAGGAAGAGCTCGCTGTGAGACATTTGAGTATGGCAAAGAAGAGTAGACGGAACTCTATCTTGAAGAAGCAAATGCGGCTAAGTGGAGTATCGATCAAGTCAACTCGAGAAAAGCCAAGTCTCAAGTTGAAGTGACGTAAGAGTCATCCAATGATTGGAAGTCGACTCTAAGTCACCTGGGGAAAGCAAGGAAACGCTTGATCAAGTCGAGATAATCTGTAAAAGATCCGTTACGTAAATCAAGAGATTTACTTAAACAAGTAATATCTCCATACCACCTTTCTCGGAGTGTGCTCGAGAAGCGTGCAAAAGGAATGAACAAATGGGAAGCACTACACCGTGTCGAACTCGAAAAAAGGTGAAAGAACAATTCATACGAGGAAATGACAATTCCAAGGATCGCAACAAGACAAGCCAACGACGCAAGTGACTTTCAAAAATAAGCCTATCTCTTCAACGGGCAAATTTTTGAAAGATCACTATAAAAGGCCGAGGAATGACTACGAGAGAAGGTTACCCGAACCAAGAACATTCAAGAAATCAATTAAAATTATAACAAGAAATACTCTCAAATCATTTAAGATTAATCCTCAAGCCTACATTACGAAGTACATCAATCCAACACTAACCTTTTGTGAAGGAAAGAGAACTTCAATCAGTTGAAGAGGAAACTTTTGAAGAAAAGGGTCTACATTCCACGAAGGATTGTAGGAAGGTTCAAGGTCGAACCAAGTCTTAAGCTTTTGGAGGGCTTCGTGATCAAATCCAAAGAGCTTGAGCAAGTGAGTTGTAGTAGCAAGGCAAGCGCCCGTGAAGAAGCTTTCGAGTCGCACGAGAAGCCAATTTGAGTGATCAAGGCGTCTCAGGATCGAGTCCCAAAGGATCAAGTTAGTTGTGTGATCAAGACTTGTATCCGGATTGTTACCACTTTGTAAACCGATCATTACCTAGTGGATTCCTCCGGGGAGTTGGAGAAGACAGAGTAGAAGAATTACCCCATCTTCGAACCTCTATAAAAATTTCTTTGTGTCATTTACATTTCAAAGCATTTTAATTCCTGCATTTTTAATCGCTTATATATTGATAAATTTGCTATCCATTTGATAATACAAGTACTAAACCCAAGACTAAACTCTTACTTAATCAAACTTAAGGGTGTTAAGTCTTCCAATGAAAAACAAAACCACAGTTGAGTTAATTTAGAGTCAACAAATGAGTTATTCCATCAACACTCGGTTGAGTCTGTTGAGAGACTAACTCTATTTGATTGACTAAATCGATATCCATCAAGGACACAAATTGTAGAATCAACTCTGTATATTTAAAAGGACTAAATCGAAAATTTGGTAAGGTTTATTCAACCCCCCTTCTAAACCTTACACTTACACCCCTTGGGACCTACAAGTGGTATCGGAGCGGTTGGTTCATTGAACCCTCCAAATCTGGTTAGTTCTTGAACTAGATCTCCAAACTTTTCAAAGTCTGCTTTAGTACTTAAACTCTCGAAACTCTTTTTATCATTAAAAGTTATTATCATGGAAGCAAATTTGACACGCATCCCTATGTTCACTATTGAAGAATTTGATGATTGGAAAATTCGTATGCGAGGCTCATCTATCAAAGACATTACATGATGAGATGTGGATAGTGATAGAAGATGGGCCTCTGCAAATCTTAAAGGTGAACACAACTGTCACGAAGAGTTGCGGTTGAAGGAGAAAGAAGATGTTGCTCCTGGACCAGTCATGGTTGAAAAACCAAGAACCGAGTGGACAAATGATGACGAGAAAAAGATACAACCTGGACAATGTAGCCAAGAACATCCTTTACAAAACCTTGGACAAAGCCATGTTTAATAAAGTCAAATCATGCAAAACGGCTAAAGAAATCGGGACAAGTGACATTGGTTTGTGAAGGCTCGAGCAAATCAAAGAAAACAAATTATCGGTGGTGTCAGAAATTTGAGAACTTCAAAATGATCTTAGGAGAAAACCTGGATCAACTAGATGCTCGGTTCACGTAAATCACAAATGAGTTATCTGCACTTGGAAAGGAATATACAGAAGGAAATGTGTATGAAGATCCTAAAAAGTCTTCCTGAATGGGAAATGAAGGTCATGGCATCGAGACATTCCATGGACACATTTGTACCCAAAACATTTGCTCTAATTGTTAAAGATGTGAAGAGAGCGAGGTCAAAGAAGTCGTTGACCTAGAAGAAGAAATAGCCCGATGGTTAAAAGATTCAACAAGTTCTTTAATAAGAACTACAAGAGAGGAAAGGGTGAATCTTCCGAAGACACTCGGCTCCTCCAAATCAAGGAAGATAGGCCAACCAAGAGAACAGAGATCATCAAAAAGTTGAGTATCAAAGGGTGACAATCCAAGAATGGAAAGAGTGATCAAAAGGTTGAATATCTATCTTTGAATCTGTAGACAACCAGGTCACTATGCCATTGATTGTCCATATCCTCGTAGTCAACAAATACAGGATGAAGAAGAAAGGAAGGTCTTGAGAGAAAGAAGACAAGAAAGGAAAAAGACAATGATGGTCTAGACTCAAAAACCAAGTCAAGAGAGAGACAATTGATTCAGAGAGCGGTGAAGGTCGACTACTCAAGTGACTCGAAGAAGAAGCCCGATCCGCTTGATGGCCAAAGAACAAGATCAACTGACCAAGAAGATGAGGTACAATCTAACTCAACAAACTCGGACACTAGTGATAGTGGTGTGACACACACACTTCATCACCCTTTGGTCTTTATGATTCATTAGGCAAAATGATGAAAGATTTTGAACACATTAAATCCTCACACACACTATTGAATGAGGAAAACAGCCTACTCAAAAGTCAAAACTCAAAGCCGACTAAGGAGCCGAGTACTCTAAGTCAAATAGCCGATGAGAATGAAAGTTTAAAGGTCGAAAATGCTAAATTAATAAGAAATTGCTGCTATAGAAAAGAGGGAGAATGACCTCAAGAATGTTATTGCCTCATTCACTAAGGCATCTAAATCATTGGATGATCTTATTATGAGTCAAAGAGAATGTGGAGACAAGACAAAGCTTAGGATTTAATTCCTCTGTGCTATGTCAAACCTCAAAAGTAATTTTGGAAAAAGGATCTTCAAGCCATGAAGAGTCCGAAAAATCCAAAACTCTAAATGTTGCACACACATTCACTCCAAAGCACAATAACAAGCAAAGCGCCTTGGTTATAAAGGAAAAGAAAAAACACTGATTGAGTGTCTTTGAAAAGACGATTGAGAAGAGATTCACCGATTCCTCAAGAACTCCAAAGCAGTAAAATACTCAGTAAAGAAAAGCAGAGCTACCAAAAACCACAGAAAATCCATAAAAGAAATACATATGATGGGAATGGTAGAAAATATCCAAGCCAAGCTGATTGGAATAATGTGAACTATCAAAGATAGACTTATGGAATATAAGCCCAAATGGCAAAGGCCTAGAACTCAAAGAAAGGCCATTCCAAAAGCATAAGAGCTTTCATCAAAGCACATATATGCACCTAGGCACTACACTCAAAGACACCACAATTACCCAAGGAAGGCAATTGCTAAAACACATATGCAGCATACGACAAAAAAGAGACAGATTGTATGAACCTAGAATCCCCAAGCAATTTGCCAGGATTAATTATGATTATGGCATCGATAGATGGCAACCCCTTAGAGTCAAATCATTTGGCTATAGGTTGGTTGGATCATCTTACAATTCTAACCCCTCGGGACCCGGACAAGTATGGGTACCTAAAACTTAATTTCCTTGATTGCAGTTCAAGGAACAACCGAGTGCAAGGAACCTGGTACATGGATGATGGTTACATTCGGACATATATGACAGAAATAAGAAAAATCTGTCAAAATTCAAGGAAGTTAAAAGAGCAAAAGTCATATTTGGAGGAAATGAAGCTCCTGGTGAAATAAGAGGCATTGGATCCATCAAGAGGAATGGATTAGAAATCACGGATGTTGCATATGTTGAAGGATTCAACTTCAACTTATCGAGCATGATCCAACTCGTGACAAGGGCTACAATGTTGGATTCAACATGGGTATATGCCAAATCAAAGATATTGAATCAAATGAAGTTGTCTTTGCAAGGATGCGAGGTAAAAATATGTATGTAGTGGATTGGTCAATCGCAACTCCCAAAGACTCATCTACTAGCAAAAGAGCGCAAATTGAATCAAGTTAGTTTTGTGGCACAAAAAAGCCGAGTCACCTGAATTTCAAAACAATTAACAAGGCTGGCAAGAAGTCATCTTGTGGAAGGACTACGGAGACTCAAAGATACAAAAAGGAGAGTATATGTGACGATGTCGAAGGAAAACAAATCAAGTCGTCATTCAAAGAAAAGACATGCCCATCCTCAACAAGAATATTGCATCGCCTCATATGGATCTATTTGGCCCAAAGTGGAACCGGCAAAGATAAGTGAAAAGAAATACACCTTGGTGGTAGTAGATGACTACTCAAGATATACATGGACAATATTCATGTGTAAGAAGAAAGAAACTCTACAAAAACTACCACGGTGATGAAGAGGATTCAAAACGAGAAGAGTCAAACCATTATCAAAATAAGATCGACGGAGGAATCGAATTTGTCAATGGAATAATAACTCAATATTGTGTTGAAAATGGTATTGGTCATGAACTATCAAGTGAAAGAACTCCACGTGAGAATGGAGTTGCGAAAGAAGAATAGAACCCTCAAAGAAGTAGCAAGGACCATGTTAGTCAAGCGGGGTTACCAAAAAGATTTTGGGATGAAGCAATCAACACTGACTTGCTACACCCAAAACAGGATGTATGATAAATAGACGGTGACAAAGACTCCCTATGAAACTGAATTTGGAAGAAAACCAAATGTTGCATATTTGAGAATATTTGGATGTAAATGCTTCATCCACAACAATGGCAAAGACAACCTAAAGGCTTTTGATGCTAAAAGCGATGAAGGTATCTTCTTAGGATACTCATTTGAAAGCAAAGCCTTCTGAGGATACTCAACAAAAGAACTATGGTTACTGAAGAATCCATTCATGTAGTATTCGATGAGCCAAATGTAAATGGAGAAGACATTGAAGAGTCGGTGATAAGTGAATCATCCAACCATACGAGAAGAGTCCCTATCTTCAAGTCAATTTGGAATTATCAATTCGAAAGAAGATGAGATATTTGAATCTCAAAAACAATTAGAAAATTTGCGGCTAAGTGATTACGAGAGAATCGACCCACAAAGAAAAAATTTTGCAAGTCGATCAATCAGCTAACTTACTCCAACTTTGATGTAAGATGGCCGAGAGATCATCCACGAGAACTTGTCATTGGAGATATAAGAGAAGGTGTCAAAACAAGATCCAGATCTCAACAAGAAGCTATGTTCACATGCTTCATCTCACAAATAGAGCCCAAAGACGTGTCACAAGCATTGGGCGACGACACACATTGGATTCAAGCTATGCAAGAAGAGTTGAATCGGTTTGAAAGAAATAAAGTGTGGGAATTAGTGCAAAGACCCATACATCAAAATGTTATTGGCACCAAATGGGTGTTGAGAAATAAGATGAACGAGGAAGGTTACGTGGTAAGAAACAAAGCAAGACTAGTAGCCAAAGGATATTGCCAAGAAGAAGGGATAGATTTTGATGAAACATTTGCCCCTGTAGCAAGATTGGAAGCTATAAGGATGTTTCTTGCCTATGCGACTCACAAGGATTTCACCGTATATCGAGATGGATGTAAAAAGTGCATTCCTAAATGGTTTCTTGGAAGAAGAAGTGTATGTTGAACAACCTCCAGGATTTGAGCGAAGACTCTTGGAGATAAGGTATACAAACTCAAGAAAGCTTTATATGGATTGAAACGGGCACCCGAGCATGGTATGATACTTTGTCACAATTCCTAACCGAAAATGGATTCACAAAAGGAAAAGTAGATAGAACACTTTTCAGAATTCAAGACAAAAAGAGTATATTGCTTGTTCAAATATATGTGGATGACATCATTTTTGGATCCACAAACAAAGAGTTGTGTGAAAAGTTTTCAAACCTCATGCAAAGTAAATTTGAAATGAGCATGATGGGAGAGCGACATTCTTCCTTGGACTCCAAGTGAAACATTGAAGGATGGAACCTTCATAAGTCAAACAAAATACACAGAGATTTAATGAAGAAGTTTGGTATGGAGGAGAAGTCTTACGTAAAAATACCAATGAACACATCATCAAAATGGACATGGATGCGGATGGCAAGCTCAGATCAAACAAGATCTGAGCACTTATTGGATCAACGCTATCTATCTCACAAAGAGCGGAGCAGACGGACATCACCTTTGTTGTAGGTGTATGTGCAAGATTTCAATCTGCTCCAAAAGAGAGCCATATATGACAAAGACTAAGAGAATATTGAGATACTTGAAAGAAAGCCAAGAAGTAGGCCTATGGTATCCAAAGGAAGGTGGATTCAAGCTAATTGGCTATTGATTCGACTATCTTTGGATGCGAGTGGACAGGAAGAGCACTTGGCACATGTCAAATGCTAGGAAACGGTGATTTCTGGTTTAGCAAGAAGCAAAACTCAATAGCCACCTCTGGTGAGGCGAGAATACATAGGCTAGCGCAAGGCATTTGTCGTGCCCAAGTCCTATGGATGAGACAACGGTGAAAGACTATGAAGTTGAGGAAAAAGAAATTCCAATCATGAGTGATAACATAAGTGCAATAGCAATCACTCAAAATCTGTGTTGCACTCAAGAACAAAGCATATCGATGTCGATATCACTTCATAAGAGATCATGTTGAAAAGAAGGATATCATCTTGGGATATATCTCAACCGATAAACAATTGGCCGACATCTTCACAAAACCATTATGTGAGTCAAGATTTGAAGAACTCAAACATGAGTTAGGGTTAATTGTGGTGACGACTCGGAAAAATCAAAGAAAAGAAATGGAACACAAAAAGGGAAAAAGAGCCGAACTCACAAATCGCCTAAGTAAATCACCAGTCGGAAAAGACAACTACACCGAGTCGGTGAGAAATTGAGTCACCAAGAGAACTCGTGAGAAGTAGAGTTAAAAAACGGCTAAGGGATAAGTTTCGAGTCACTTATGAGCAAAGTGACAAGAACGCGATCATTTTGACTAAGCGGGAATGTTTTAAGGAATACGTCAAAGATAATGATGATGTGTCTGAGACATAAAGCGCACACCAAGCTTATGATTGGATATAAATGCCGCATTAAATACGAGACATTAAATGCTAAATAGGCGTGCAAAATCTAAGCCGTTGATTTCGATCACATTTCAAAACCACCGCACGTCCTTTCATAAACCATATTTAAACCATTTTCGTCCGTTTCTCTCTCACACTTCTAAAACTGTTCATTTCTTTCTCTCAAAAGCAAAGGCAAAAATTCTCTCGAAATCCTATCTATCTTCAAATCAATTTCGAGTTTTTCCTTGATACAATCCCGAGAAATGGCACCAACTTATGACTTTACCAAGTTAGGAAAGCAAATCCACACCGGCTCTACGGTGGATTTCGACGGAATGGTGAAACAGGGGTCCGACGACACCCTAGTGAAGAAAATCGCTAAAAAATTGGAAAGCGGCCATTTGAAACCGTTTCGGCGTTAGAATATCCGATGACCTATGTGGAGAGATCGCACGCGATTCTACGTGAATGCCGAGATTCACGATGAAGGAATAAAGTCATCATTCACGGAAAGCGGTGACTATCTCTCGCCAAGGATTTGGTGAACATTGCTCATCGCCTGCCAGAAGGAGCATCGAGATTAACGGTGATGTAAACTTGGCCGATGCTTGGAAAAGAAATAGCCAAGCCCGAATTTTTGATAAAATAGTGTACACAAGCAAACAAAGAGATCTGAAGGAGGATTATCACAAGTGTTGGGCGTAGTTGCCAAATGTATTGACATCAAATTTGGCGGCTTTGACCAATCACAAAAGCAAAGCTGATTGTAATGGCTGCAATCATCGCGAGTAAAAAAGAAGATAAATGGGCTGAGTTTGTCTACAGCAGACTCTGCGAGAACATAGGGAACAAATCCTTCAAGGAAGATGGCTCATTTGGAGGATCCCTAGGATATGGCCTAGTGATTGGCCGGTGATGGAGGTGAAAGGAGTCCCTCTTAGACATGGGAAGGCATTCCATGTTAACAAGAGGATGTTTAGAGCAAACCTCTCCGGCGCACGAAGAGAGCCTATGCCAAGAGAGCTTACACGAGTGAGGGGGAATCGGTGACCACTGAAGATACGATTGTTTCTCCACCCAAGAAAAAGCTGCCCTGCACTGCTAAGAAGACCGCTAACCCGCAAAAAGAAAGCAAACATGCTCCTCGCCCCTCGCAGCAGAGTCACCGCCCTGCGGCCCGTGTCTCCGCCCCAAAGAAAGAACGGTCGAGAAGGACACTCAAATACCTTCTCCGATCGTCAAAAAGAGGAGAATCGACAAGCCAAGACGGCCGGCTCCTCGAAAAGGACACCAAAGACCGGCCCCGGCCGCCCAAGACTCGAGAGGACTGCCGTCTCGAACGAAATCCCTCGGTACAAACAAGGAGACGAAGACGAATTATCAAGCGCTCCGAGTGGAGAAACCGGTGAGTCATCCACTCAGTGGAGCAGACACTGGGAGATCTCTTGGGAGAAGTAGAGTCTCCGGATGTAATTGATGAAACTTGACCAAGTCTGTGAAGGCAATCGCCAGAGGCAACTCAAGACACACCTGTGTAGTCCACACAACAAACACAGCGAAGGCGATAGAGCGGATAGTGATGTGATGATCCTATCCCCACCTTACCCAGACATCCAAAATCGTCTGCATGCGAGAGTGGAGGAAATGGAAATTAAGTCGATCCAGGAACAGTTCCAAACGGCTGAGTTCATAGAAGAAGAAGAGGAACTGTTGAGCTTCTCGATCGACCCATCGTACTCAAAGATGGATGAAGACAAGCGCACGGACATCCCGAGATCTACAAGGACAATGAGAAAGAAAAAAAGCGCAAGCGAGAGGAAGCCGAGGCACGTGAGAAGGCAAGCACCGTCCTATCTCCCACACACAGAACACACACATCCTCTCCTTGATGTCTTATCCGGATGTGATGAGGATCCAGGAGAATCCGCCCACGAGAAGAGTTGCAAATGCAGCAAGCATTGCACGAATCAAGAATCCTTCACGAGCAAAGACTAATGGAGGGACCAAGAGAGTCCTCGAACACACGGTGAAATTGATCCAATGGGAGTGGTTCAAAGAAATCGCCTGTTGTTCTTTGCCGCCACCACTTCCCCACTCACTCGGAAGAAGGCAATAAGGGAGTTGGCAATGAACCGGGATAGTGGGGACCCCAGTCGAGCCAACCCCTATTGAAGGTGTTTTACCACCTGCCCCAACTACTGAACATTCAATCGAAACAATAGGAGCCTGGAGATGAGTGACCCCATTCCAAGTCACTCGGTGGTGCGCCCGGTGAGGGGGAAACTCCCTCCACTGCAGAAGGTTGGAGGATGTTGCGATGACTCCACAACGAATCAAGGAGGCGAAGTAGAGAAAATACAAACACAAGAAGAACAGCAAGTTGCCATCAACGAAGCTCGGGATTGAGACTATCTCGGTGAGATGCCAACCGCTCTGAAGGCTAATGACGCTGCCGATGCGATCGAGGCACTGAGATGGAACGGCCCGAGAGTTAACACTGGGGCGATGAAAGTGCAATCCATGGGGTTGAGACTCAATGGATGCCACCGCAGAAGACCCTAAAGATGACGACACTGTCGAAAGGGAGGACATGCCTCGCTGCAGAGAGACTGCTGAAGGAAATGAAGGCCACGGGAGGTTCGGACTTCCCAGGGTAAAGAAGTCAAGTAGAGAACATCCTCCCGCTATCATCGACCCATCCGAGAAGGAGATAAGCGCACTTCATGATTCCCAGGATAATCTGATGTAACCTCCGGGGATCGGAAGGCGAAGAAAAAAAGTGAGTCATCCCCGTGCATCCAAAAGACTCAAAAGACTTCAGTGCGGATGTTCCAAGCACGAGCAAGTCGATCCCAAGACTACTCGTCAAACCTTTAATTTTGATGATGAGCCACCAATGAAAATCTCATCATCGTCCGATGACGCTAATGATAAGGCCGAGGACAGTCTACTCAATTGGAAAAATCAGTTGAGACCAACGAAGCTGTTGAGACACCGAGGCTCAAAACCGGGACCACTTCACAACAAAACCCAGTGAACCGAGTCCACTGCGCAGGCTCCTCAAGCCGCACTGGATCGATTCCCAAAAAGAACTTCTCGCACCGCTCATCATCGAACAGATCCCGGTTGGCGGTGATGATAGGAACTCCATGAAGAGTCGAAAACGAATAAGCACGCTATCACAGCATCAGCTCCGTTTTTCAATCAGGCACCATTGTTCCGGTGATTATGATTTTGACGTTGCATGGCCATCACCGCGACGGAAGAATCATTGAAGTCCGCGAAGTGTTCAAGGCATTATTCACGAGATTGAACGGATGGAGAGGCATCGGCCTCTATGGATATGCGATCGACAACAGAGATGCCAATCTCAATGCCGATTTAAGAGGCATAACAAATCCGGATCGGGAATGGTGGCGACAAAGAAGCAAACAATGCGTGTGGAACAAGTGAGATACTTGAGGACATTGTTCAACAAGCTGGGTGTGGAGAGTGAAAATGCCGATGCAAAAACGAAGTTCGAGAGAACATATTGAGCACATGCATGAAGCTCACATTGCCGAGGTTAAGGTGCTGCGTGAGCAAAACAAGAGTGATCTACAAAGCGTTTGGAAGAGACCATGAATACAAAATTCAGCCTTCTTCTCATGGTGAGATGAAGTGATTTCAGCAGAGTCCAACGCTACTCGATCCGAATTTCGTCGGCCGCATACTCTGCAGCAGACTCGAGACAAAACTCAACTATCGCAGGCTCGACTTCCCGCTTGCAAGTCTATTTCAGGCGTTCCTCTCTCCTTTGATGATGCCAAAAAGGGGAAAGAGGAATACCTAAAAGCGCAAAGGGGATCCCGAAGTTGAAGGAAGGGAGAGCTACTGAAGGTAAAATCGGTGAGGAAGTGTTAAAACAGAATAAAGGAAAATCTGAGGGGGAAGGATCAAAAGATATGACCTTGATGATTGCACAAACCCCTCAACAGGGTCCTGTCACGGTGACATTATCGGCATCAAACTCCCGTGACTCGCCACTCCAACACACTGTATCTATGGCCGAAAAGAGAAAAACAATTGAAGCAGGGATGAAGGAAGTGGAAGGAAGAATGGATGCCCGAGTTATGAACATCTTGAAAGAACACGGAGGCATTCCAAGAGACAGAGACACTTATGCCATCTCGATGTCGGGACAGAGCCACGATCAGTTGATGAATTTAAAACGCTCGAATCGAGGGATACTTTGCAAATATGTCTATGGCTCAAGCTTGGGACTTATCGGGAAAAGGGTCTCACGTTATGTGAAGAAGCCGACAGTGACAGATGAGACTCTGGCGATCACTCTGCTGGTCACTCCACTACGGGTCACTCAGTGGGAAGAAGAAGACCCCAAAGACAAAGATACGCCCGCAGGTAGAGGAAGAAGCGAGAGTGGAGGAAGAAGATTCGAGACCAGGCCTCGCCCAAAAACATTGAATATGTGGATCCAGGAAAGAAAGGAGGGATCTGGTGGAAAGCTTGACCAAGTAGCAAATTTGCAAGTGGCTAAAACTAACGCCGAGTATGTAAAAAGACTAGAAGAAGAAAACAAGAGACAAACTCGGCTATGGGAGGAGAGACAAGAAAGAATAAGAAGAGATGAAGCGCCAGGAAGGCATATGAAAAGAAAAAGAAGGCAAATGTTTACCAAAAAAAAGAGAAGAAAGAGAAGAAGATCTTGAACAAGATGAAAGAAGGAGACAATGAAGGAGATGAAGTGTTCTTTGTCCAACCCTTCGTGTATTTCACTATGTAAATACATACAATGTAAGTCTCATTGTAATAAAGCTATAAATTCTTTATTTTTCTGTGTAGGCAAATATGTACTGATACACCTTGTGATTGTGTAAAAGAACAAGAATGATATGATCAATAAAAGAATTGATTCTCGCATACATTCTATGTCAATACACTATCTCAGTATGTATCTCATTTGCTTGCATTTTTGAATGGTTTAAGTTTTGGCATCATCAAAAAGGGGGAAATTGTTAGGAATTTTATTGTTTAGATTTTGATGAATGCCATGTAAAACTTAGAATAGAAAGTTGGCACCCCAATTCTTCTGTCAGAAATGCATTGTAACAATTAGAGTGGCTAAAGCCGAGTTAAGTCGCCCACGCCCTAACATGCAAGAAGACAACTAAAGACTTGAAGGAAGACTCTCTGAGAGACAGTGAGTATGGCAAAAAAGAGTAGACGGAACTCTCATGAAGAAGCGGTGAAATGCGGCTAAGTGGAGTATCATCAAGTCAACTCGAGAAAAGCCAAGTCTCAAGTTGAAGTGATGAAGAGTCATCCAATGATTGGAAGTGACTCTAAGTCACCTGGGGAAAGCAAGGAAACGCGATCAAGTCGAGATAATCGTAAAAGATCCATTGCAGAAATCAAGAGATTTACTTAAACAAGTAATATCTCCATACCACCTTTCTCGGAGTGCTCGGTCCCGAGAAGCGTGCAAAAGGAATGAACAAATGGGAAGCACTACACCGTGTCGAACTCGAAAAGGTGAAAGAACAATTCATACGAGGAAATGGCAATTCCAAGGATCGCAACAAGACAAGCCAACGATCGTAAGTGACTTTAAAAAATAAGCCTATCTCTTCAACGGGCAAATTTTTGAAAGATCACTATAAAAGGCGAGGAATGACTACGAGAGAAGGTTACCGAACCACGAACATTCAAGAAATCAATTAAAATTATAACCGAGAAATACTCTCAAATCATTTAAGATTAATCCTCAAGCCTACATTACGAAGTACATCAATCCAACACTAACCTGTGAAGGAAAGAGAACTTCAATCAGTTGAAGAGGAAACTTTTGAAGAAAAGGGTCTACATTCCACGAAGGATTGTAGGAAGGTTCAAGGTCGAACCAAGTCTTAAGCTTTTGGAGGGCTTCGTGATCAAATCCAAAGAGCTTGAGTAAGTGAGTTGTAGTAGCAAGGCAGCTGCCTGTGAAGAAGCGAGTCGTACGAGAAGCTTGGTGAGTGATCAAGGCGTCTCAGATCGAGTCCCAAAGGATCAAGTTAGTGTGATCAAGACTTGTATCCTGGGACTGTTACCACTTTGTAAACCGATCATTGCCTAGTGGATTCCTCCAGGAGTTGGAGAAGAGAGGAGTAGAAGAATTACCCCATCTTCGAACCTCTATAAAAATTTCATCGTGTCATTTACATTTCAAAGATTTTAATTCTTGCATTTTTAATCGCTTATATATCTTTGATAAATTTGCTATCCATTTGATAATACAAGTACTAAACCCAACACTAAACTCTTACTTAATCAAACTTAAGGGTGTTAAGTCTTCCGCTGAAAAACAAAACCACGAGTTGAGTTAATTTAGAGTCAACAAGTGAGTTATTCCATCAACGGCTCAGTTGAGTCCGTTGAGAGACTAACTCTCTTGATTGACTAAATCGATGTCCATCAAGGACACAATTTGTGTAGAATCAACTCGTATATTTAAAAGGACTAAATCGAAAATTTGGTAAGGTTTATTCAACCCCCTTCTAAACCTTACACTTACACCCTTTGGGACCTACAACCTTGAGAAAAGGTTACCTTGATTACTGAGAAAACCATTACAAGCAAGAAAGCAATATCTCAGTAACCTGAAATATTCTCAAAGTCACTCAAGCTCAATCCTCAAGCCTACATTACGGGAAGGAAATCAATCCAACACTCATTGTGAAGGAAAGACGACTTCAATCGGTTGAAGAGGAAACATTTGAAGAATCAATGGGTCTACATTCTACAAAGGATTGTAGAAAGGTTCAAGGTCGAAGCGAGTCTCAAGTTTTTGGAGGGCTTCGTGATCAAATCCAAGAAGCTTGAGCAAGTGGGCTATAGTAGCAAGGCAAATGCCTGTGAAGAAGAAGCCGAGTCGCACGAGAAGCCGGTTGTGTGACCAAGGCATCTCGGATCGAGTCCCAAAGGATCAAGTCACCGTGTGTGATCAAAACTTGCATCCGGGATCGATAACCACTTTGTACATTGATCAATACTTAGTGGATTCCTCCAGGAGTTGGAGAAGAGAGGAGTAGAGAAATTACCCCATCTTGAACCTCTATAAAAATTTATCGTGTTATTTACATTTCAAAGACTTTAATTATCGCATATTATTTTGATATTTCTTTGATAAATTTGTTGTCCATCCGGTAATTAACAAAGTGCTATAATCAAGTATTAAAACAAACTTAAACCAAAATTTAAGGGTGTTAAGTCTTCAATGAAAACATATCACAATCGAGTTAAGTTTTAGTCAAAACAATTTGAGTTATTCTATCAATAGCTCGTCAGTCTGGTTGAGTGGCTAACTCACGATCAACTAACTTAGATGTCCATCAAGGACTTAGTCGGGAAGTATTAACTCGAACGTCTTAAAAGGACTAAATCGAAAAGTTGGTAAGGTTTATTCAACCTCCCTTCTAAACCTTACACTCACACCCCTTGGGACCTACAAGTGGTATCGGAGCAGTCACGAGTTTGAATTCCCTTGGAAGCACGCTGCAGTGGAGGTTGCCGGGAGCGGTGGGCGAGATCTTTGGCGCATCGGAGGTAAACAGACCTGTAATCAAGGGTAGGTTGCCAGGTGGCGGAACTCGGGTAAAATAGATCGAAGGCGAAGGTGTAGGTTGCTGGGTGGACCAGAACTGAAGGGTAAGTTGCCAGGTGGTCGGAACTGAGGTAAACAGACTGGAACTGAAGGTGTAGGTTGATGGGTTGCCGAAACTGAGAGGCTGGCGTGACGCGACGCTTGAACCGAAGAAGTTGGCGTTAGAGCTGAGGAAGTTTGGCGGACAACAAAGGTTGCCAAGCATCGAGCCGAGAAGATGGCAAAAGTCTTTGGGGGGGATTGTTGGGATTTGGTCCAACATCCCGCCCGCAATGGGCTTTAAAAAGAGGCGCGAAGCGCGGCCCGCGATTCAAGCTCGTGAGCGCTAGATTGCATAGTTAAAGGATAACTTAAAGGATATGATTTGGACTACCTATACCAACGGATGCATCTTCTTTTCTCGGTGCCCATTACATAGAAACTCCGAGGTTAAGCGTGCTTGGCCTAGAGTAGACATGGGATGGGTGACCCCTAGGAATTTTTCCAGGTGTGCGTGAGTGAGGACAAAGCGCTAGAAAAGACTCGTGTTAGTTTGTGGGGACAAATCGTTAATCCGAGTAGCGCTAGAGGTCCACATCTTTGAATTGAAATATACTTCCCACAAAACAAGTAGTCTCCGATACATTACCCTGTTTATGTCCGATTTTGATTTTCGTCTTATTAGAACTCACCTCCCGATTATGGACTAACAAGTATGACATGCAAATTATTGATCGATAATCGACAATTATAAATAAGCACTCGACTTCATAAAATAGAACACCGAATCAATTAAGAAAATAATTAATCAAAATTTAACATGAATCCACAATTTTGATTATGCCCCTAAGATCCGAAAGATTAGCCGAACATTGATAACAAATTCATAGACAAATTTGAAATCAACATTATGACATCGTTTAAGCCGCAGACAAAGAGATCTAGACATAGAAAGAAAACCCCATCTTGTCGGGATGGATTCCCTCCTAAGACTTCAAGCTCTTGTGCTCCGTAGATGCGAAAGGCCCGGTGTTCTTCGCGACCTAGCCCTCCTCTCTCGTAAGACTTGAATCTTGTGTTCCAACGTAATTTGATGTGTCATATGTGTTTAATGTGAGTTTTGCATGTATTTTGGACATGATTTTTGATATAATAGGTTGATAAACATGCTTTAACTCAAGAAATGGGTCGTGTTCTCATATTGTGGAAAAGATATTATGTTTTGCTCATTTTGAAGGAATTAACAATATTTGGAGTACTTTGAGGCAATTTGGAGCATTGCAGGTTAGGACTGGCAAGAGTCGAGCGAATACGTGAAGTATGGAGCTGAACCTGGAAGAAATCATAGGAACCAAGCGAAATAGGGACATGCACGGGCTGCTCGTGTGCATAGGCACGACCCGTGCTTAAGCCATTCTGAAGGATTGTACGTTCGACTTGACGCATGGGCTGGTCGTGCCTATATGCATGGCCCATGCATTTGTTCGGGTTTTTCAGATTCTCGTTGCATATTGACTTAGGTTTGGCCCGGGATGTTATAAATAAAGAGGTGACAAACCCAGAAGAGGACACACATACTTTTACCCTATAAAGAAGAGAAAAGAGTATCCTTCTACTGGAGGAATCGAGAGAACAATCAAGATCGCATCCACGCTTGAGGATTGAAGATTGGTTGAGAGATCATCGATATCCCTGAGTTTTTCTTACTCCATTGTATTTTATTTTCATCTAGTTGATGAGTTTCAATACTAGATCTTGAGTGCTTGACATGAATACTTTGCATGATTGAGAAGTTTGTGAGTATTTGTAAGGATTACTGATCTTATATGCTTTTGGGAGTTGTTTATCTTATGTTGAGTAGGATGCTAGCATAGATAATTCAATCAATGCATTTATTGTGTCTCTCGAGAGAGGATAAATTACTTTTGTGATTGTCTTATAGGGAAAATATATAATAACTTTGGCTTGATTAATCTGATAACAAGAGGGAGATTAACTGAAACCATAACCCTGGAATCCATTCATTCACTTGATCTTTTCAATCGTAACTCTTTGCTTTGTTCTTTTTATGATAAAATATTGTCTTAGTTTTTTAATAAACAACAATCACACTTCGATCGCTTAAAAAAATAGTGCTATTACAATCTCAATATTTAGTATATTAATTTATTAGTCTCTTTGGGATCGACCTTGCTAACCCTATCTATTAACTACGCGGTTCACTTGCGGTGAAGTTAAAAATAAGGCGAACAAGTTTTGACACCGTTGTCGGGAACTAATTAAATTTTTAGCACTAATATTACGATAAATAGTGTTATTTTTAATTTTGATATTTTTCTTTTTATTTTGTTAAATTTCACTCCTACGAGTGTTTGATTTGTTTCTTTTAGTTGGTTCGGGTAGTGCATGAACACTCGCTCAAAGCGAAGGAATTAGCACCATTCATACCGAAAGTTGAAGCTTTCACCAGGCAAATATGTGCAACTACTAAACGAGCATAAAGAAATCTAGATCATAGTATGGAGGTTGTGGACGAGAACAACAGGGGTAGCAACGGAACAATGGGAAAATAATGAGGTACCTATACCGAAGCTCTATAGTTCAACAACAAGCGATTCGCGATTACTTTCGCCCTCGGACAAATCACAACTATGGTGGAATTGCCCATATCCCTATTAATGCTAATAACTTTGAGTTGAAGTTGTCGTTAATTTCAATGATTCAACAGAACCGGTTTGGGGATTTGCAACCGAGGATCCCAACTCTCATCTTTCATACTTCATGCAAATCGAACACGATCAAGATGAATGGAGTGTCGATGATGCTATACGTCTATGCCTATTTCCTTTCACTTTAAGGGATAAGGCTAGAAAGCGGTTAGGCACGTTGTCTCGGGCGTGTTAACTGCTTTGCATCTTAAGAGCCGATAACTCGGCCGGATAGTTCGACTACGAGCCGTATGAGGCCGGGAGAGATTCATGGATTTATTGAGGAGGGTTCCGCAACATGGGTTTCCAGATGATCAGCAACTTTGTTTCTTCTACAACGAGTTGTTGTGACAGACAAGATCATTTATGGATGCCGCAGCAGGAGGAGCTTTACTAGCAAAATTCCCGCAAGATACATTTAACTTGCTTGAGGAGATGGCAATGAATAGCTATCAGTGGCCCTCCAAAAGGACAAATGTGAAAAGGGTAGCCGAAGTTTCTGATTCAGACCTAATCAAAGCATTAACGACTCAGATGACAACATTGACAAATCGATAAGTGTTTTAACAAAAAGGGCTGAAGTAAACACGGGTGCGAATAATGGGGCAGTTCCTCAAGATCCTATGGGGAAGCTAACTGTGTCAATAACCGGAATTTCAACAATTACCGGAATAATTCAACTCCCACCCATTATCATCTGGGTTTGAGGAATCATGAAAAATTCTCTTATGTGAATATGAAAAACGTGATGCAACCACCACCGGGTTTCAATGTGACGAACGGAGTCATTAATACGGAGGCAAAGCCATCAATGGAAGACGTTCTTACTTCATTTATGAGTCAGACAAGTTCGTTTATAAAAGAAACAAGGAACCGATTTACCAAGGATGAGGCAAGCTAGACAAAATTGAAACATATGTCACTCAATTGGCTAACACCATGGGATCACAAATGAAAAATGTTGAAACCCTGATTGGTTAGTTAGCTACGATCGTTGGTGGACAACATCATAAAGGCCAATTTCCGAGTAACAGTGAAGTCAATCCGAAGGAGCAGTGTAAAGCCATTCGTCTGATGAGTGGTACGGAGTACGAGGGGCCGAAAATTCCAAAAAATAATGAGAAATCGCAACCACGCACAGCCCATGCGTCTATGCATGAGGTGCCCGTGCATGGTGCCGAACAAGTAATTCCAACCCCTAAAAATAAAGACACTATAGCAAATAGCAACATTGAGGTCGAGGATGAAAACGAGGGACACAATGATGAACAAAAAATGGCTAAGAAGCTTAAATCTTCTTCTAACTCTGATTTTCAAAACTTACTACTCCCCTTCCTTTTCCCCAACAATTTCAAAAGAAAAAGTTAGATGCCCAATTTGCAAAATTTCTCAATATATTTAAGAAACGGCATATTAACATACCTTTTGCAAACGCATTGGAGCAAATGCCCAATTATGTGAAATTTCTGAAGGATGTGATGTCAAAAAAGTGAAAGATGACAGGTTCCGAGACAGTAAATCTGATGGAGAAATGCAGTGCCATCATTCAAATAAAACTACCTCAAAAACTTCAATAAAGCACTTTGTGATCTAGGAGAGCAAATATTAACTTAATGCCTTTGTCCATTTTCAGGAAACTTGGATTAGGAGGGGTAAAGCCATCCACGGTCACTTCGCAACTTGTGGATTGATCACTCACATATCCTAAGGGAATATAGATTATGTGCTCATGAAAGTTGACAAATTCATATTCCGTGTGGCTATCTTAGTGTTGGACTTGGAAGAAGACCGCGACGTCCCTTTGATACTTGGGTGTCCATTCCTAGCCACCGAAAAGGCCTTGATAGATGTGCAGAAGGGAAAACTCACATTACGGGTTAATGATGAACATGTTTTATTTTCTATCTATAAGGCTATGATATTTCATGATAGTGTTGAGAACTGCAATTTTTTAGACGTATTTGATTCATGCATTGATAATTACGTAGATCATACATTATCCCACATTCATGTTCGACGTCAAGTGTAATGCTTGATTTCGATAATCAAGACTTGTATGACTATGTTTGTGCTCTAGATAATATGCGGGGAACTACCGAAAAGTGTGAGAGGCAAAAACATGAAGGAAGAATTAAGGGAAACGGGTTTGCAACCACGCACGTGTCGTGCGCAAGACGGCGGCTCGTGCATGGTGCCAAAGAGAACAAGGAAGAAGACAAGGAACGCACGACCCGTGCGTATGCGCACGGGCAACCCGTGCGTGACCCCCGAATAGTTGACCTCAACCCCAGAACTTAAACCATTACCCGAACACCTCAAATACGCATTCCTTGGTGCAAACAACATAAATTCGGTAATCGTATCCTCGCTTTTAACTTCAGCTCAGCTTGATAAACTGCTTAGGGTGTTGAGAAAATATAAGTCTACACTAGGTTGGTCGATATCGGATTTAAAAGAAATAAGTCCATCGATTGTCATGCATAAAATCCGTATGCAAGATGTGTATAAACCTTCAGTGCAGAATCAAAGACGATTGAACCCTATTATGCAAGAGGTTGTTAGGAAAGTGGTTTTAAAGTGGTTAGATGTAGGGATTATGTATGACATATCTGATAGTTCTTGGGTTAGCCCGATACAAGTGGTACCATAGAAAGGGGGGATGACAGTAGTAAAAAATTAGAATGATGAGTTAATTGCTACTAGGATAGTTACGGGGTGGCGTATATGTATTGATTATAGAAAATTGAATGATGTCGCCCGTAAAGATCATTTTCCTCTCCCCTTTATTGACACGACGTTAGACCGTTTGGCAGGATTGACTATTACTATTTTCTATATGATTATTCCGGTACAATCGATCATGATTGCAATCAAATACCAAGAGAAAATAATATTTACATGCCCCTATGCGTTTGCATTTGCGAGAATGCCATTCGACTATGTAATGCACCCGCGACTTTCTAGCGTTGTATGATGGCTATCTTTCATGATCTTATAGAGAAAATTATGGAGGTGTTCATGGATGATTTTTCTGTCTTTGGAGATTCTTTTGATCATTGCCTTCACAATCTTTCTTTAGTTTTGAGAGATGTGAAAAAACTAATCTTGTTATGAATTGGGAGAAGTGCCATTATATGGTATGTGATGGCATTGTACTTGACCACCGAAGTTTCTTTCAGTTTAAATGGGATGAGCAAAGATTGTGGCAATTGAGAAAGCGCCACCTCCGACAAATGAAAAAGCGACGGAAGTTTCTTGGGGCACGCTAGATTCTCTGAAGGTTCATTCGTGACTTTTCTAAAATCACTAAACCTTTGAACCAATTATTAGAAAAAGATATCTTGCTTTTAATTTTTCCGATGATTATTTGCAGGCATTCGAGATTTTGAAGAAGGCGTTGGTGACTGCACCAATTCTCGTAGTTCCATATTAGAGTCAGCCCTTTGAGCTGATGTGTGATGCTAGTGAATTTGCAGTAGGGGCGATCCTTTGTGAAAAGGGATAAGTTATTCTGAGCCATCTACTACGCGAGTAAAACACATTGCCCAACAAAATTACACTACCACTGAGAAAGAGATGCTGGCAATTGTATTCGCATTCGACAAATTCGATCTTACTTGATTGGAACAAAGACGATAGTCCACACAGACCATGCGGCTATCAAATATCTCTTTGACAAGAAAGATGCAAAACCGAGACTGATTCGGTGGATTCTCTTATTGTAAGAATTCGATGTGAAAATTAGAGATAGAAAAGTATGTGAAAATATGGTGGCGAGACATTTTATCCAGGCTTGAGTACAAAAAGGAGGAGAAATAGGGTACAAAATCGATCAAGGAAGAGTTTCCCGATGAGCAGCTTTTATTAGCCCATGAAACATTCCCATGGTACGCGGATTTTCATTAATTACTTGGTAGCGGGAGTCTTGCCTCCGATTTATCCTCTTATCGAAAAAAACGTTTCTCCATGATGTCAAGTTTTATATGTGGGATGACCCCTTGCTCTTTTTGCAGACATTATCATCAGGCGATGTGTGCCTAATGAAGAGTGGGAGGGAGTTCTACAACAAAGTGTCATTCTTCAACTTCGGGGACACTTTGGTCCGACACGCACCTGCGCGAAGGTACTACGAGAGTGGGTTATACTTGGCCTACTTTATATAATGATTGTTATTTGTATGTGCAAAGTGTGTGGCGGATGCCGGCGGATGGGGACATATCCGGACGACATGAGATGCCTATGACAAATGTGATGGAAGTGGAGCTATTTGTTGTATGGGGGATTGACTTCATGGGTCCCTTTCCGTCATCTTCAGGCTATCAATATATTCTACTCGCAGTGTAGTATGTATCCCGATGGGTAGAAACGATTCCTTCACATATGAATGATGCACAAGTAGTAATGCGGTTCTTGAAGAAAAATATATTCACTCAATTTGGAACCCCGAGAGCTTTAATTAGTGATGGGTTCACATTTTGTGAATACATTGATGAGCAATCTACTTGCAAAGTATAGGGTTACGCATAAAGTGGCATTGGCATACCACCCGCAAGCAAATGGGCAAGTCAAGTAGCCAATCGCGAGATCAAACAAATCCTAGAAAAGACGACAAGCATAAATCGCAAGGATTGGGCTATGAAGTTAGATGATGTTTGATGGGCATATCGAAGCGACCTTCAAGATGCCTTTGGTCACATCTCCATACCAGTTGGTATTTGGAAAATCATGTCAGTTACCCATGGAGTTAGAACATAAAGCATTCTGGGGAGTAAAAAAGTTAAATTTTGACTTCGAAACAGCGGGTGAAGAAAGGTTATTGCATTTGAATAAGATGGATGAGTTCCGAGACGAGGCCTACGAGAACTCCCGGATTTACAAAGAGCGTACTAAAAGATGGCACGACAAGATGATTAAGAAACGGGAGTTTTTACCGGGTGAACAAGTCCTCTTGTACAACTCATGTCTCAAACTTTTTCCCAGAAAACTCAAATCTCGGTGGTCGGGGCCATTCGTGATTAAGAAGGTGTTATCACCCCCCGGAATAGTGGAATTGTTGACACGGGATGGTGAGACATTTATGGTGAGTGGCCAGAGGATCAAGCACTATTTCCACAGAGATCAAAAGGAGGAGGTGGCATACATCACCTTGTGGGATCCTTGATCGAGATATACAGGCGTCAAGCTATAGACGTTAAATTTAGCGCTTGTTGGGAGACAACCCAATGGTTTGTTGTTTCTTTTCGTTTTTTTTTATTTAGATAGGATTTACCTATTTTTATTAATAAAAAAACTGGAAAAAAGTGCTTCGCATTGACGCACGGGCAGCTCGTGCGCATACACATGGCTTGTGCGCAAATGCGAAGGAACGGGCTGCTCTCGACTTGACGTACGGGTAGTCCGTGCATAAGAGCACGACCCATGTGTGTCATTCACGATGCAAACATAAGTCGCGATTCAGGTATTCTTCCTCACTTCAAAAGTAATCTTGAGCCCTAAGTCTCACATGCTCTCGCACCATCATCCCTTTTGCCAAAATTTTCGAGTCTCTTCTCGATTTTCACTCATAATCCGACACATTCACCACATTATAAACGAATTGTGCACAAATTTTGAATTTGGTTGGAGTTTTGTTGGAGAAAAGCACCTAGGGCTTGCAATTCATCTTTTTTGCGAATTCTTGGAAATGTCGGTAAGAACTACACTCTTTCTTGGATTTTCTTGTAGAATAGGTATTATTCGAGAGGGTTGGATGGACGAGGTTCATGCGTGGGAGATGGCCCACGTACAAAAGCCTTACACTAGAATTCTTGAGCACCTTCGAGGTGCTAAAGCAAGGAGATGCATATGAACCTTATGAGATCCAATTCTAGTTGGGAAATTGATTAGTATGAGTTTTGCATGTAATTTGTGCTTAATTGTGGATAGAATAAGTTGATACGCATGCATTAACTGAGTAAAATGGGCCATATTCTTATAAAGTGGAAAAGGTATTATGCTTTGCTTGTTTTGTAGGAATTAAACGATATTTATAGCATTTTATTGAGAAATCGGAGCATTGCAATGAAGGACCACCAAGAATGGAGAGCATACACCAAATTGGAAGCCAAATCGAGAAGAAGTCAGATGTTCAGTTGGTTTTATACCATTGAATTGAGCTTTCTAGACTAGAGTATTATGTTGTTTTGGGGAGTTCTTTGAGTGGTCAAAGCCATATTGTGGGCCAATATTATTGAGTCTAAAGTCATAATAATGAGTCGTGTTTCAAAAGAATCATGGATGATCAAACAACGAGGGGATTGATTTCAAGAAACGTCCAAACGCGTCTGGAATTTCCAAAGATGGCGGTGGTTTAGTATTTTGGCCATTACTCACTCTTCAAAATTGATATTGAGCTGATTCAAGTAGCTACGAAAAGCTAGCGATAGCGCTACAACTCCTACGAAGACCCCATAAACAGATTCGGAAGTTTGGGTGATGCACGGCCCATGCGTCGACGCACGACCTGGTCGTGCGTCATTTCAAGAGTCAAACAGTCCTGCGGCCTAACGCACGACATGGTCGTGCGTGAAGCGCACGACTCGTGCGTCTGTGCGGGAAAGTCAAGTTTTGACGATTTTTAACTTAGGTTTTGACCCAATGGGAGTATAAATAGAGACGAGGCGGCCCCAAACAAAGGGAGACCGAATTTTGCCCTAGAAAGTAGAGAAAAGAGCAACCTTCTACCGGAGGATTCGAGAGATTGATCGAGGTCGCAACCACACACTTGAGGATTGAAGATAGATCGAGAAATCATTGACATCCCCGAGTCTTCTCATTCCATAGTATCTTTTACTTTCAATTTGTTTGACAAGAACATGAATAATTTGTTTATAAATTGTTTATTTCACATGTCCGGCTAAACACCTAGTGATTAGGGGTTTGGGATTAGGTTAATGGATATTTTTTTGATGATTAATTGCAATTGAAGTTATTATTTTCAAACCCTATTTGAGTACTTTGTTCTTATTCTTGTTTTATCATTTGGCCAATGATTTAGCATGTTTGATATATGGATTCATAATTCGAGAGATGAGTTTCAATATTAGATCTTGAGTACTTGACATTAATATTTGCATGATTGAGAAGTCTATAAATATTTGTGAGGATTAATAATCTTTTGTGCTTTTGGGAGTTGGATATCTCATGTGGAGTTGAGATGCTAGCATAGATATTCCAATCAACATTTTTATATACATCTCGAGAGAGAGGATAAAATACTTGTGTGATTGTCTTATAGGGGAGAATTATAATAACTTTGGTTGTGATTAATCCGATAACAAGGGGGATATTAATCAAACCATAACCCCGTAATCTATTCATCTCCTTGATCTTTCAATCAACTCTTACTTTGTCTTTTTATGATAAATTCTTGTCTTAGTTTTATAAACCTATCATCCAATTTCGATTGTCTTGATAAAAATAAGACTATTACAATATCAATACTTAGTACATTAATTTATTAGTCTCTGTGGATTCGACCTTGCTAACCCTATTCTATAAACTACACCGTACACTTGTGGTGAAGCTAAAAATAAGGCGTGTTTTTCGGCGCCGTTTGTGGGACTCGATCAAATTTTTAGTACTAATATTGCGATAAATAGAATTATTTTTAATTTATACATTTTTTTCTTTCTTTTCATTTTATTTAATTCCACTCCTACATTATTTGATTTGTTTGTTTGAGTTGGTTCAGGTAGTGCACGAACACCCGCTCCGATGGAGGAAGCCAATTATTTCAATAATCGGAATTTCTATAATTAATGGAATAATCCTACTCCTACGTACTATTATCCAGAGGCAAAACCATCCATGGAAAACGCCCTCACCGCATTTATGAATGAAACAGGAACCGTTCAACAAACATGAGGCTAAGTGGACAAAATTGAGGCACATGTCGCACAATTGGCTATTGGAACCCAGATTAGCCAATTAGCCACGATCATTGGTGGACAACATCAAAAGGGCGATTCCGAGACAATGTAATTCTATTCATCTCGAGGAGTGGTACAGAGTACGAGGGGCCAAAGATTCTAGAAAAGCAAGCAAGTTTGGAAGCATGCACGGACCGTGCGTCTATGCACGATCGGTCGTGTGTGGTGCCGTAGAGGAGCAAAAATAGGATGATACACACACGATCCGTGCGTGTACGCACTGCAGCTCGTGCGTGATGCCATGAGAAAGATGTTCCAGAGCGAGACAAGCACGGTCGTGCGACGCGCACGGTCAACCCGTGCGTGACCAGGATCGATATATCCCAACACCAGGACTCAAATCGTTGCTTGGAAACCCCAAGTATGCATTACCAGATGCAAACAATGCAAATACGGTTCTTGACCAAGACCGAAAGCAGTTAATATATGTATTTAAAAGGGGTACGAGTTTATACGAGTTGATATGTTAGCGAGAACCGCAGGAGGATGCTACGAGAGATCACTCATCGGGCGACCACAACGTTGGGCGGCGTTGGGGTCACTACCCACCACCGCCTTCTCTTTAACTCAAGGTTATCTCTACACTTCTTTTTGCATTGAAATTATATCTTCTCTTACGTGCGATATAATTCCATTCAAGTTTTGGGGAGAGATGGTTCATTTTGATATGAAGGGTGTGGAGAGAAAAAATTTGCATTCACATAGTTGCATGTAGAGCATTTAGGTTGGATTGCATTAGAAGCACGCGTTTACGATTTTAGCACGTTTATTGCTTTAGTAGTTTTTTTTAGGAGTGAGTAAACTATTTTATGGTGTGCGTTGCATCTTGGGAGTTTATTTGAATTTGTGCTATTTTGAATTGGGAGTTGAGTGCGAATTGATCATGATGAGAATAGATGATATGGAGCATGTGGATATTGAGAACATGGATGTTATGCTTTGAGTTACGATTTTGCAAGCCTGTGAGCTTTGAGCCTTTACTGCTTTCATATTATACAGTCTTGTTTGTTGATTGTGTGTGTCATTCATGTTGATTTGAATTCTAGAACTTGCTCTGGTATCTCTGTCAAAGCCACATGTTATATGCGATTTATGAAAATGATTTAAGGTCATTTTTGTTAAGCCTTTCAAGCCTTTTGCCTACCAAATGACATTGAATTTCCCTAGTTAGCCAGTTTGAGCATATTGCCTCATTTTTTATACCACATTTCAAGCCTTAACTAGATATATTTGTTACCCTAGACTTGAGAGTATAGCATTGAGTAAGGGGATTGAATAAGGTTGAATGGGATGATGTCAAGAATTTACATAATTGTGATAGTGTTGGTTGATGGGAATAAAAGAAGAAAAAAAAAGGAGGAAAAGAAAAGATGATACTCATGAAGGAGTCGTAAAAAAAAGTTAAAAAGAAATCGACTTTATAAATGAGTTTGCTTTGAATGAACTTGTAGGATGGGATTTGTGATGTGAGGCGAAAGAAAGAAAAAAAAAGGGGGAGAAAGAAAATACGAAAATTTGATAAGAATAATTGAATGAAAGATGTGCTTACCAGTCTATACGCTCGAGTTTGAGTCACTTTATCCATATTTCATTACCCTAACCAAAGAGCCTTCGTTACAACCAAAAGAAAAGGTATTTTTTAATTTATGAATTGTATACATTCTAGTGGTAAAGATGTTAGACGATTTGCAAGTTTATGGTAATTCTTCAACATTGACATGATTTGAGCGAAAAGACGTCCCTTATTATACTTGAGAGGAGAGCATACACTTGATCTGTAAGAGTCGTGATTCGAAGCATTTGCCATGGTTTTAATTGACATGTGTTCTATGTTGGATGTTTGAGGCTTGGTTGATTTATTGCTTTACGTCTATGGATAAACGGCATGAATTTTGATGAGTTGTTCTTGATTGCCTTTTCATTTCTCCCATTTGTGTTTTGTCTTGTTTATAAAGCGTTGTTGACCGATCACAACAATTTAAGTTTGGGGGTTTGATTAGTATGAGTTTTTCATGTAATTTGGGCTTAATTATGGATAGAATAAGTTTATATGCATGCATTAACTTAGTAAAATGGGCCATATTCTTATAAAGTGGAAAAGGTATTACGCTTTGCTTGTTTTGTAGGAATTAAATGATATTTATAGCATTTTGGCGACAAATCGGAGCATTGGGGTGATGGACCACCAATAATGGAGAGCATACACCAAATTGGAACCCAAATCGAGAAGAAGTCGATGTTCGATTGGTTTTATACCATTGAATTGAGCTTTCTAGACTAGAGTTTTATGTTATTTTGGAGTTCTTTGAGTGGTAAAAGACATATTGTGGGCCAATATTATTGATTTTAAAGTCATAGTAATGAGTCGTGTGTCAAAAAAAGCATGGATGACCAAACGAGGGGATTGATTTCAAGAAACGTCCAAATGCGTCCGGAATTTCAAGATCGGGCGTGGTTTAGTATTTTGGTCATAACTCACTCTACAAAATTGATATTGAGCTGATTCAAGTGGCTTCGGAAAGCTAAGCTATAGCGCTACAACTCCTATGAAGACCCCATAAGAAAATTAGGAAGTTTGAGTGGCGCACGGCCCATGCGTCGACGCACGACCTGGTCGTGCGGCATTTCAAGAGTCAAGTCCTGACGCACGACCTGGTCGTGCATGAAGCGCACGGCCCGTGCGTCTGTGCGGGAAAGTCTTGACAATTTTTAACATAGGTTTTGACCTAATGGGAGTATAAATAGAGAAGAGCTGGCCCCAAACAAAGAAAGACCGATTTTTGCCCTGGAAAGCAGAGAAAATAGCAACCTTCTACCGGAGAATTCTAGAGATTGACCGAGGTCGCAACCACACGCTTGAGGATTGAAGATAGATCGAGAGATCATCGACATCCCTGAGTTTTCTCATTCCATAGTATCTTTTACTTTCGATTAGTTAGACATGAACATTAATAATTTGTCTTTGAATTGTTTATTTCCCATATCCGGCTAAACACCTTGTGATTCCGGGGTTTGGGATTAGGTTAATGGATACTTTTTTTGATGATTAATTGCAATTGAAGTTATTATTTTCAAACCCTATTTGAGTACTTTGTTCTTATTCTTGTTTCATCATTTGGCCAATGATTTAGCATGTTTGATATATGGATTCATAATTCGAGAGATGAGTTTCAATATTAGATCTTGAGTACTTGACATTAATATTTGCATGATTGAGAAGTCTATAAATATTTGTGATGATTAATAATCTTTTGTGCTTTTCAAGTTGGATATCTCATGTTGAGTAGAGATGCTAGCATAGATAATACAATCAACGTTTTTATATACATCTCGAGAATATTAATCGAAACCATAACCCTGGAATCCGATAATACAATCAACATTTGGCCAAATACTTGTGTGATTGTCTTATAGGGGAAGAATTATAATAACTTTGGTTGTGATTAATCCCATAACAAGGGGGATATTAACTGAAACCATAACCTTGGAATCTATTCATCTCCTTGATCTTTCAATCAACTCTTACTTTGTCTTTTTATGATAAATTCTTGTCTTAGTTTTATAAACCTATCATCCAATTTCGATCGTCTAGATAAAAAAGACTATTACAATCTCAATACTCAGTACATTAATTTATTAGTCTCTTTGGATTCGACATTGCTAACCCTATTCTATAAACTACACCGTACACTTGCAGTGAAGCTAAAAATAAGGCGAACAGAATTGTGAGACGACGACTATCAATTGCCCAGTTGAACTACATTTTTGAGGTACCGGCTGATGCGGCATACCTGCCCCGAAGGGAATATAGTAAGTATGACTTCTGGCGATTACTCGTGGAAACATCAAAAATAGGTGTAATTGTCTACGAGACATGGACAGCCAAGTCCTCATGGGTGCGGAACCCGGTGTTTCGGTACATCCAGCGAGTCACCTACGCTTCAGTCTTTGCGAGAGAGAACAATGGGGGCATGACCACCAGGGAGCTTTATTTGATATGGTGTATGTTGACCAACACACCATATAACACAACAACTTATTTTGCGGAGCAGATAGACCAATTTGCCAAGCAGAGTAGGGGCACCATCATGATTGGGGGTATGATTACTCCGATTGCCCGACACTTCAACATTAATGTTAGGGCCCTGGATTCTATTGAGGGCGGAAGGAGGATAAGTTTGGCGGTATTACGCACTATGAAGATCATTACGGAAGAGGAGGGCGTGTACCTCTTCTAACAACGAGCCGGAGATCCATTTTTGCTGCCCAAAATGGCTCTCACCACTGACAGGGCAAATTTTTTACTAAACTCTGAGGCACATGAAAAAGTTATACAAGCCATGTTTGCATGGAAAAGGCGAAGGGTCGCCGGACTCCCAAATGATGATGACTTAGTGGCGGATGAGATGGAATATTTAGGAAACGAAGGGAGAGCCGGGAAAGAATACCAACCAAGGGCGGAGGACATACCGTAGAGTTCCCATAGAGGTGAGGAGCGCGGGGTCGGGAATCCAATGATCGATTATTGGCTCTCGAGGAGCGAGTCCAACTACACCATGATGAATTACAAGCTTTCGAGAATAGAGCAAGAAAGATCGAACTTGGCAAATGACCGGTAGCAAGAGACTTCTCGATATGATGCGGCAAATGACCCAGTGGCACATTTCATAGGGCCACTATCCCTGCCACCCCCACAGTGAGCCAGGTTGAATCAATAATTATTCTTTATTGAAATTCTATCTTTCCTTGTATGCGATATAATTTCATTCAAGTTTGGGGGGAGATAGAGTTAATTTTGATATGAAGTGTGTGGAAAAAACATATTTTTGCATTTCATATAGTTGCATGTAGAGCATTTAGGTTACGTTGGATTAGACCCACGTTTATAGTTTTAGCATGTTTACTGATTTGAGTAAAATTGGGTTTGATGCTGATTTGAGGGGTATTTTGAATATTCTTATGCTATTTTGATTTGGGTGTTAAGTGGGAATTAATCAAGATGTGAATGGATGATAAAGAGCATGTGAATATTGAAAACATGGATTTTATGCTTTGATTTAAGGATATGCAAGCATGTGAGCTTTTGAGCCTTTACTGCTTTCATTATATGCAGACTTGTTTGTTGTTTTGAGTGTATCATTCATGTTGTTAGAATTCTAGAACTTGCCCTAATATCTCTTTCAAAGCCACATGTTGTATGCGATTTGTGAAAATAATTTAAGGTCATTTTTGTTAAGCCTTTGGCCGACCAAATGATATTGAATTCCCTAGTTAGCCAATTTGAGCCTATTGCCTTATTTTGTTTCCCTAAACTTGAGCTTATAGGATTAAGTAAGTGGGTTGAATAAGGTTGAGCCGGATGAGATCAATAATATTGAGAATTGGGTGAGAGTTGGTTTATGGGAATAAAAGAAAAGAAAAAGAGGAAAAGAATGATGAATACTCATGAAAGAGTCGGAAAAGAAAATTGACTTTGTGAATGGGTTTGCTATGAATAAACTTGTAGGCTGGGGTTGTAATAGGATGTGGACAAAAAAAAGTTGAGTATTATCAAAGAAAATATAAAAGGGGATATGAAGAATTGAGGAAAACAAGGGGTGATTTGAGAAGCATAGTGGTTTTCTATGAGGCTTGTTGATTCGAATGAAAAATATGCTTACTAATCTATATGCTCGAGTTTGAGTTACTTTTTCTATATTTCACTACCCTAACCAAAGAGCCTCATTACAACCGAATGACAAGTCCTTTTTGATTCATGAATTGCATAAACTTTAGTAGCGTAGATTTGAGACAATTTGCAAGCTTATGGTAGTTCTTCATCATTGATATGATTTGAGCGTAAATACGTCCCCTATACACTTGAGAGGAGAGCATACCCTTGATCAGTGAGAGTCGTGATTCAAAGCATTGGCCATGGTTTTATTGAAACGTTTTCTATGTTAGATATTTGAGGCTTGGTTGATTCATTGATTGATACCTATGGATAAGCAACATGAGTTTTTTTGTGTTGTTCTTGATTATTGCTTTTCATTCCTCCCACTTGTGTTTTGTTTGGTTTATAAAGCGTTAATCGGGACTCACAATGATTTAAGCTTAGGGGTTTATTTAGTGTCATTTTGCATGTATTTTGGACATGATTTTGGATATAATAGGTTGATAAACATGCTTTAACTCAAGAAAATAGGTCGTGTTCTCATATTGTGGAAAAGATATTACGCTTGCTCGTTTTGCAGGAATTAACAATATTTGGAGTACTTTTGATGCAATTTCGAGCATTGCGAGTTAGACCGCAAAAGTCGAGCAAATACGTGAAGTATGGAGCTGAACCGAGAAGAAATCGAGGAACCGAGTGAAATAGGGACACGCACGGGCTGCTCGTGTGCATAAGCATGGCCCGTGCGTAAGCCATTCTAAAGGATTATACATTCAACTTGACGTACGGGCTGGTCGTGCCTTTACGCAAGACAGCCCATGCCTCTACCCAAAGAAAAATCGAGGCTTTGACTTGAGGCACGGGTTGGTGGTGCGCATAGGCACGACACGTGCGTCTATGCGGGTTTTTAGAGTCTCACCGCATATTGACTTAGATTTGCCCAGGATGTTATAAATAAAGAGGAGACGGACCCAAAAGAGGACACACTTACTTTTACCCTAGAAAGCGAGAGAAATGAGTATCCTTCTACTAGGAGGAATTAAGAGAAAGGTTGAGATCGCATCCACGCTTGAGGATTGAAGATTGATTAAGAGATTATCGATATCCCCGAGTATTTCTTACTCTATTGTATTTTTATTTTCAAGTAGTTGATATGGATCCGAACAATTTGTCTATGAATTCTTTGTTTCCCATAAAGCTAAACACCTTGTGATTAAGGGTTTGGGATTATGTTAATTAACTCTTGTTTGATGTTTGATTCTAATTGAAGTTATTATTTCGAACATTATTCAAGTACTTTGCTTTATTACTTGTTTAATCATATGCCAATGGTGTAACATACTTGATGTGTTGATTCATAATTCGAGAGATGAGTTTCAATAATAGATCTTGAGTGTTTGACATGAATACTTTGCATGATTGAGAAGTCTATAAATATTTGTGAGGATTACTGATCTTATATGCTTTTGGGAGTTATTTATCCTATGTTGAGTAGAGATGCTAGCATAGAAAATTCAATCAATGTATTTATTGTGTCTCGAGAGAGAGGATAAATTACTTTTGTGATTGTCTTATAGGGAAGATAGATAATAACTTTGGCTTGATTAATCGATAACAAGAGGGAGATTAATCGAAACCATAACCCTGGAATCCATTCATTCACTTGATCTTTTCAATCGTAACTCTTTGCTTTGTTCTTTTTATGATAAAATATTGTCTTAGTTTTAATAAACAACAATCACACTCCGATCGTCTAAATAAAAACATTGCTATTACAATCTCAATATTTAGTATATTATTTATTAGTCTCGTGAGATCGACATTGCTTACCATATCTATTAACTAGGTCGTACACTTGCGGTGAAGCTAAAAATAAGGTGGACAATATGTTGTATGGATTAATTAAATTTCGTGCAAGCCTTGGGTCCCTTTTATAGTTCTTGGGAGAGATCACTTGTAGAGTTGGAATGGCTGTCCATGTGACATCACATGGCCATGTAATGTCTTGCGTTCGAATACCACATGCCGTGTGTGCCTACACGGTCTGGCCGCCGTGCGGCTTGGTTTCGTTCCTTTATCACATGGTTGTGTCACTTTCACACGGGTATTTTCACACGATCGTGTGACACCACACGGCCTGGCCGTGTGAAGTGTTTTTTGTCAGTTTTCTTCATTGTTTTGATCTTCTCTTCGCATTTGTCAGTCTTGTCTGGGCATTCCAACTGATATTTCTTCGTTTAAAGCTTCATTTTCTGTAAAAAGTTACAAGAATACGCTGTATCATGCCTTTCTAAGGAAACCAAAGTATAAACACACTAAATATTCGTGCAAATGCATCAATTATATATCATTATAAGCCCCAAATGCACGTATATTTTACACACATCAATCATGTTATGATCTACTGAGAAAGAGCTACCCATGTTTTGTTGCGAAGGCTACCGACTAGCTAATTGTTCTACTGCTGTTCCTTTCACTCAAAAGATTTTTTAAATGGGTAAAGGATTTTGATCCATTGAGTTTGTATGACGATGTCTTGAAAACGGTGGTACAACACCGGGTTCTGACCAAAACATCTCGAGGCCTTCTTATTCTGTCGAAATAAACTCATCATTCTAGACATCCCTCAGGATCATTTTTGGGCTTGTGGAAAATATTTCTCTCTTGATTCGATGTGGTGTATTATTTTTAGAAATGATTTTTTCCTTAAATTTGTCTATAATAAAAAGGTATTGTTCATCTGTGGTTATTTTGGATTAAATGCACACCTTGATTTATGGGACTTTTCCAAAAAATATTTGAATTTCAAATTTGTTGTGATTGTTTTGGAAACTACCATGTTGGCCGCCATTTATACCTCTCGTAATTATGGTTGTTATATCTCTCCCTCCTATATACTCTCCTTATTTTATGATTTGAAACTCTCGATTACTTGTTTCCTTGCAAAATCGATATCTATATTTTCTTTCTCACAAAATCTTCCAAAATATCTTGTGGGTTGTTCGATTTCTTTTCAGATTTCTGATAGATGGTTCCTACGAGAGAACAAATCCTCCGCGAGTTGAGAGAAGTTGCAAGTCGAAGGAGAAACAGGGAAAACCCCAGTGCTGCAAACCTTGTTCGTACGCAAGAAAAACAACATGATGCTGGTGCTACTTCTGGTGTGGAGACATCTCATGGACATGCCCTGGGTGTTGATTTGAACAATCCTCCACCTGTTGACCCAAACCCTAAATCTCCTGGACGTGTTAAAAGTTCAAACCCCGGCACGGGAGAAGAAGGACCTTCATCTATGGGCAGAGGAGGAAGGAAAAGAGGTGAATCTGTTGAGGAGGAAGCAGAGGAGGAAGTATTTGTAGTAGAAAAAGGGGTGACTCATCTAAGAAACCATCCAAAAGGATCATAAGGCAGATGGTTTTCACTGACTCTGAAGATGAAATTCCAAGGGAGGATCCACTGGTAAATCTTCATGTTCGAGAAAATGAGATTGAACCATCTAAGGAAGGTTCTTCATCAAATACCGATAGTGAAAGCAAAGTGAGTCCGAAATGGCAAAGGATGATGGTGCACCTACGGATCCTAACGATGAAGGTGCGATCTTGGTGATGAAACATCCGGTTCTCACACCGAAACCGAGGATTCCGAGCATGAGCCCTCCGACTCGAATTTGAGGCAAGAAAAGGTAAGTACTCTACATTTTATACTACCGAGAACAAAAACCTCTCGGGAAATTGTTGTTCAACGAGAAATTTTATGTGAGAGACCTATTAAAATTGATGATCATGCTAAGTATGGTATTTTGCCACTTCTTGGGGACATGGACCTCCTTGGTTCTATTACTCACATTGGGAAGTATGTGGATCGTGTTGTCATGGAATTTTATTGCAATCTTCCCCTTAGGTTTGTTGATCATAATTCTACAAAATATGGGTCCATTTGGGTCGAAAGAAGATATACTCATTCACCCGAGAGGATATAAATGGAGTTTTGGAAGGAAACAATGTGGCTAATGTGGACCTTGCTTTCCGATATGGATGCGATTGCAAAGGTGCTTAGTAGGGGTGTGATAGAAGTATGGCCTTCGCCAAACAAGAAACATTTAGGGCCAAGGACTTGATCAATAAGTACACTCTACTTCATAAAATTTCCTTATGTAATCGACTCGACCAAATATTCATCTTCGGTCACTATGGATAAAGCGATCTTGTTGTCTTGCATTAGAACCAAGCATCCGTACAACATTTGGAAGTCGATTTTTGACATTATTGCAACCATGCCGGTTACACCAAAGACGTATGGTATTCTCCCTTCCCTTCCTTAATTTATAAAGTGCTTTTATCATAGGGCTTAAAAAGAAGGATTCTCGAGGATCTTGTTGTTGTTTCGCTCCCATCTCCATCTCTCGTTAAAATCCTCAAGAGTGATAAGATTAATGACCGGTTCTTCCTCCTATCATTGTAGTATCGCTTCGCTTCTTCCAATGTTCCAACACCAGGGAATTCAGCACTTGAAGCTCGACTTCTTGCTGAGATTTCTGAGGCAAAAAATCAAATCAAATACTAGACCTCGAAAAAGTTGGAAGCCCAGAACCTTCTTCAACAGCTTTCATGCCCCTACTAGTCCTTTGGCACCTATTGCTCAAAAAGGGGGAGTAGATGTTGCTGATGCTACTGCCGCTTTTGATGACTTGGCCGATGCAACCATTGCTGATGAAAATGCACACTCTGAGGGGGAGTCTAGTGCTGAAGAAGATGCTACTTTGGAGGGGGAGTCTGAATATGAAGATGAGGGTGATATTGAAGCTGACTTTGAGGGGGAGTCAAAGAAAGATAGTGGTTTGATTGAGACCACATTGCATGCTTGAGGTTTATCTTGTGTTTTAGTACGAGTGATAAACTAGTTCTTTTGGACAAATTGTTGGATGAATTTTTGAACCATGTATGAATGCTTTTTTGAACGTGCTAACTTGCGGTGACTATTTGATTCCAAGTGTTGCATCATTAATCGTATATGTTATGATATTATCCTGTTAAGTTTGTTTTGACCAAAAGTGCCAAAGCGAAAGATTGTTAGTGTTACATAATTGGCAAATTTGGTCTTTGCAAGACAAAGTGCAAGTTCTAGTGTTGTAACCCTGGTGATGCAACATCGTAGCACGGAATCTGGGCGGATTTTATGCCGATTCTCGTGCTTTGGTTTTTGGCATGTTATATATTTTGTGAATGTTGCTGATATTATTGGATTGATTTATCTCAATTGATTCATCCATTTTATAAATGCCAAATAATCACTTTCCTTGTGTACATGAATCTTACCCATAAGAAAATGATTGTATTTTGTTGATTTCCTTCCTTAGCTAGAAATCGTCCACGTGAAATCGGGATAGGATTTCTTCTTGATAGCTATAAGAAGAGAAGTCAGGCATTTGAAGAAAATCGAGAAAAACACATTCGAGCTATATTTGTACTTCTTTAAGAAATCATTTGTTCGATTTTTTTATTCTGGGGACAAGAAGGTGAAGATCTAGGGCATTGATCGACTCAACTGTTCAAGGATTTGAAGTTGGAGGATTCCAACAAGGTTGAGATTATGGAAAATTCAATCAAAAGATTAGTTTTATACGAGTGTTGGTGAATTGATAAAGAGGAGTCTTTATTCTATTCGTAAATTGATCGTATTTGTAATAAACTTTGCTTTTGTAATATGGATTGTTTCTTTTTTGGGCATAGGCTCGTGCATTAATGTTGGGAAATTTATCTTGTAGATTTTGATGATACCATGTAAAACTTAAACTAGAAAGTTGGCACCCCATTTTCCTTGTAATTTACATTGTAATAGATAAAAAAAAGTCGAGTCAAGTCGCCACGCGTGGAAATACAAGAAGTCAATCAAGATCAAGTGAAGACTCATTTGTGAGACAACCGAGTATGGCTAAAAAGAAAGTCAAGAACTCGATCAAGATATATCAACGTGAATCAGGTGTGTGAAGAGTCGGTCAAGTCAACCAAGCCAAGTCTCAAGTTAAAGTGATGATGAGTCATCCAAGGATTGAAAGCTAACTCAAGTCACCTGGGAATAAAAGATTGCATCAAGTCAAGACAATCGAGTAAGATCCGTTGATGAAAGTCAAGAATGTTACTCAAAATGGTAACATGTTAAAGTTGTCGAGATAAAGTGTTAGTTCGATTTGTGTGCAAAAGGAACAAACCAATGGGAAGCATCGCACCATGTCGAAACTTTATTTGTAATGTTGCAAGACATTAAATACGAGGAAATGTCTACAACAAGACAAGCCTATCCCTTCAACGGGCAAAATTTCAAAAGTTCACTATAAAAGGCCGAGGAAATTCATTGAGAAAAGGTTACCTTACATACCCGAACCACGAACAAGCAAGCAAAAGATTCAAGCTATTAAACCGCAAATACTCTCAAGAATATTCAAGGTAATCCTCAAGCCTCGAAACTCGAAGGAAATCGATCCAATACAAGTTGTCAACGAAAGACAACTTCAAATCATGAAGAGGAAACTTTTGAAGAATCAAAAGGGTCTACTTTCCAAGGAGGATTGTAGAAAGGTTCAAGGTCGAACCAAAGATCAAGTTATTAGAGGGCTTCGTGATCAAATCCAAGATCTTGAGAAAGTGAGTTGAAGTAGCAAAGGCAAACTGCCCTGTGAAGAAGCTGAGTCGGAAGAGAAGCCATTTGTGTGACCAAGGTTGTTTCTAGACTATTGACCACTTTGTAAAAGATCTATTACATAGTAGATTCTCCAGGAGTTGGAGAAGAGAGTATTAGAAGAATTACCCCATCTTGAACTTCTATAAAAATCAATGTGTCATTTATTTTTCAAAGACATTTACATTTTTGCATACTTACTTCATATCTCATTTGATAAACTCATATTTGCTATCCAACCGATTAATAATCAAGTGCTAAAATCAAGTGTTAAAACAAGTTTAAAATAATTCAAAGGGTGTTAAGTCTTCTTCACGATAAAACCAGCCATGGTTGAAAAACCAAGGACGGAATGGACTAATGAGGATAGGAGGAGAAACAACTTGGACAATGTGGCCAAGGACATACTTTACAAGACTTTGGACAAAGAAATGTTCAACAAAGTCAAATCCTCGCAAAACAAAGAAAAGAAACGGAATAAGCTAACTTTAATTTGTGAAGGATCGAGAGCAAATTAAAGAAAATAAATTATCTGTTCTTCGTTCAAAAATTTGAAAATTTGAAAATTTTAAAATGTTTGCAGGAGAAACCATGGATCATTTGGATGCAAGATTCATGAAAATCACAAATGAGCTTTCGGCTCTTGGGAAGGAATATACACAAAAGGAAATGTGTATGAAGATACTAAGCCTCACAAATTTGAATGGGAAATGAAGACTATAACTCTAAGACATTCAATGGACCTCTCGAAAACATCCAACCATGAGCTATTCTCGACCTCAAAGCATATGAGTTTGAGCCGAGAAGAAAAGATCAAGAGAAGACAGATTGTACCCAAGACAGTTGCACTAATAGTCAAGGATGGAAAACGAAATGAACTAAAGGAAGCTATAGACCAGGAGGAAATTGCCCTAATTGGTTAAAAGATTTAACAAGTTCTTCAATAAGAACTATAAAAGAAACAAGGGTGAAACCTCCAGAGACATTCGGCTCCTCTAAGTCAAGGGAAGACAGGCCACTCAAGAGAGCTGAGCATCAAAGGGTAGAATATCAGAGAGCTAATAACCCAAGGACAAAAAGAGTCGAACAAAGAGATGAGAACCTGTGTTGGAAGTGCAGACAACCAGGACATTTTGCAGTTGATTGTTCCTATCCACCAGTCAACAAATATAGGAATGAAGAAGAAAGAAAAGTCTTCAGAGAAAGAAGACAGAAAAGAAGAAAGCCATGTTTCTGCTTGAGACTACCGAGACAAAATGCTAAGTCGAAGAAGAAGCGAGACTCGAGAGAGAGTAGTGAAGCTGACTACTCAAGTGATTCTGAAGAAGAAGCCATGATCTGTCTTATGGCTAAAGAACAAGATCAACCAGACCAAGAAGATGAGGTACACTCTAACTCATCTCATTCAGATTCAAGTGATAGTGATTGTGATACACACTTCATCACCCACCGATCTTTATGATTCATTAGGCAAAATGATGAAAGATTTTGAGCACATTAAATCCTCACACACACTTCTAAATGAGGAAAACAGCCACTCAAGAACCAAAACCCATAGCCGACTAAGGAGTTCAAGACTCTAAGTCACATAGCTGTTGAGAACACAGAGTCAAGGCCGAGAATGCCAAAATGATAGCAGAGATAGCTTTATAGAAAAGAGGGAAAAAGATCTAAAAAATATGATTGTCTCATTTACAAAGGCATCCAAATCATTGGATGATCTTAGCATGAGTCAAATGGATCTTCAAGCAATGAAGCATCCCAAAACCCAAAACACCAAATGTTGCACCCACATTCACTCCTAAGCACAATCACAAACAAACGGCCTTGGATATAAAGGGAAAGGAAAGCGGCCGATTGAGTATCTTTGAGAGGACAAACTGAGAAGAAATCCAGCCGAGTTCCTCAGCAAACTCCAAATAGAAAGTACTCTGTGAAGAACAACAGAGCTACCAAAAATCCCGAGAAGTTTAATCGAGAAAAACACACATGTTGGGAATGGTAGAAACTATCCAAACCAAGCTGATTGGTACAATGTAAAATATCAAAGAAAGACCAATGGAATGCAAGCTTTAAATGGCAAAGACCTAAACCTCAAAGAAAGGTCATTCCAAAGGGAAAAGAGCTATTATCAAGACACACATATGCACCAGGCACTACACTCGAGAAATATCACAACTATCCCAAAAAGAAGATTTGCTAAAACACACACGCAGCATACGAGACAAAAGAGACGATTATGAACCTAAAACCCCAAGCAATTTGCTAATGTGACTATTATTATGGCATCGATAGATGGCAACCTCTTAGAGTCAAGTCCTTTGGCTATAGGTTCGTTGGATCATCTTATAGCACTAACCTCTCGGACCAGGCAAGTATGGGTAATCGAAAACTAATTTCCTTGATTGCGGGTTCAAGGAGCAATGAGTGCCAAGGAACTGGTACATGGATAGTAGTTGTTCCGGACATATGACAGAAACAAGAAAAACTGTCAAGATTCAAGGAGATTAGATGTGAAAAAGTCATATTTGGAGGAAATGAAGCTCCAGGGGAAACCAAAGGCACAGGATCCATCAAGAAGAATGGATTAAAAATCACAGATGTTGCTTATGTTGAAGGCCTCAACTTCAACTCGTTAAGCATCCGCCAACTCGTGATAAGGGCTACAATGTTGGATTTAATATGGGAGTGTGCGGATCAAAGATCTTGAATCGAATGAAATAGTCGCAACGATAAAGACCGAAGAATATGTATGTAGTAGATTGGTCTCTTTGCTACACCAAGCACTTATCTTAGCAAAGAGCACACAGTAGAATCCAGTTGGCTATGGCACAGAAGTTTCGAGTCATCGAATTTCAAGACAATCAATAAGCTTGCAAGGAGTCATCTTGTGGAAGGATTGTCAAACTCGATATACAAGAAAGAGAGTGTATATGATGCATGCCGGATGGGAAAGCAAATAAAATCTTCATTTAAGGACAAGCCAAGTCCTTCTTCATCAAGGATATTACATCTGTTGCATATGGATCTATTTGGTCCAGTTGAACCCAACATAAGTGGAAAGAAATACACCTTAGTGGTGGTAGATGATTATTCAAGATATACATGGACAATCTTCATGTGCAAAAAGAAGAAACCTTGCGAAGTTACCTCGGTGATGAAAAGAGTTCAAAATGAAAAGAGCCAAACCATTATAAAGATAAGGTGCGATAGAGGAACCGAGTTTGTTAATGGGATAATTACTCGCATTGTGGTGAAAATGGTATTGCTCATGAGTTATCTCGGCAGCAAGAACTCCACAAAGATAATGGAGTAGTTGAAAGAAGGAACAGAACTCTCAAGGAAAGTGCAGGGGACCATGTTAGTGAAGTGGATTGCCTAAGAGATTTTGGCTGAAGTCATTAACACAAAGATGCTATCGTAAAATAGATGCATGATTAACGTGCAATTAAACAAGACTCCCTATGAGATCGGACGGGAAGAAAGCCAAATATTGGGTATTTCAAGATATTTGGATGCAAATGTTTCATCCATAACAATGGCAAAGATAATTTCAAGGCTTTTGATGCTAAAGCTGATGAAGGTATCGTTTTAGGATACTAGCTGAGAGCAAAGCCTATAGAGTGTTGAACAAGAGGACTATGGTCACAGAAGAGTCTATCCATGTGGTTTTTGATGAACCAAATGTAAATGGAGAAGACATTGAAGAGTTAGCTGACAAGTTGAATCAGCCAACTATGCAGAAGAGTCCTTATGTTGAAGCTGAAATAAGAGCTATCAACCAAGATGAAGATGAAATAGTTGAATCTCAAAAACAGCTGGAAAGTTTACAGCTGAATGAAGATGAAAGAGCTGTTCAAGACAACTTATTGCAAAGACTAGTGAATCCGGTGACTTGCTCCAACCTAATGTGATATGGCTAAGAGACTATCCACGAGAGTTAGTTATTGGAGATGTAAGAGATGGCATAAGAAACAGATCCAGAGCACATCATGAAGCAATGTTTACTTGTTTTATTTCCCAAATAGAGCCAAAAGATGTGTCTCAAGCATTGAATGACACACATTGGATTCAAGCCATGCAAGAAGAGTGAATCGGTTTGAAAGAAACAAGGTATGGGAATTGGTGCAGAGACCAACCCATCAAAATGTTATTGGCATAAAATGGGTTTTGAAACAAGATGAATGAAGGATCCGTGGTAAGAAACAAAGCAAGATTGGTAGCTAAACGGTATTGCCAAGATGAGGGAATAGATTTCGATGAAACCTTTGCTCTGTTGCAAGATTGGAAGCAATAAGGATGTTTCTTGCCTATGATGCACATAAGAACTTCACTTTGTGTATCAAATGGATGTGAAGAGTGCATTTCTAAATGGATCTAGAGCAAAAAGTCTATGTTGAACAACCTCCGGGTTTTGAGCATAAGACTATTGGAGATAAGGTGTACAAGCTCAATAAAGCATTATATGGATTGAAACAAGCACCAAGAGCACGGTATGATACATTGTCTCAATTTCTAACCGACGGTGGATTCACAAAAGGCAAAGTGCATAGAACACTCTTTTAATTCAATATGGAGAGAGTATCGCTTGTTCAAATATGTGGATGATATCATTTTTGGATCCACAAATAAAGAGTGTGTGTGATAAGTTCTCAAACCTCATGCAAGGTAAATTTGATATGAGCATGATGGGAGACCCGACTTTCTTCCTAGGACTTCAAGTCAAGCAATTCAAGGATGGAACCTTCATAAGTCAAACAAAGTACACCGAGATTTAATGAAGAAATTTGGTATGGAAGAGAAGTCTTCGTGAAAATACCAATGAACACATCAATCAAGATGGACATGGATGCAGATGTCAAGGTCAGATATCAAACCGGATATAGAGAACTCATTGGATCATTGCTCTACTTAAATGACGAGAAGGCCGACATCACCTTTGCAAAGTAGGTGTATGTGCAAGATTTCAATCTGCACAAAGGAGAGCCACATGACCGCAGGCTAAAAGAATCCTAAGGTATTTGAAGGAATGCCGGGAAGTTGTCTTATGGTATCCAAAGAAAGGTGGATTCAAGGTTATTGGTTACTCGGACTGACTATCTTTGGATGTAGAGTTGACGGTGAATAGTACTTGGTACATGTCAAATGCTTGGAAATAGATTGGTTTCCTGGTTTAGCAAGAAGCAAAATTCAATAGCCACATCCACATCTAAAGTAGAGTACATAGCTACGGCAATTTGTTGTGCCCAAGTCTTATGGATGAGACAACAAGCGAGAGATTATGAGTTTGAAGAAAAAGAGATTCCAATTATGTGTGACAACACTAGCTAGTGCTATTGCAATCACTCGGAATCTGTGTTGCATTCAAGAACAAAGCACATTTATGTCGATATCATTTTATAAGAGATCATGTTGAAAAGAAAGACATCACTTTGGAATATATCTCAACCGATAAGCAAGTTAGCAATGACATATTCACTAAGCCCCTATGTGAATCAAGGTTTGAAGAGCTTAAGAATGAGCTAGGGTTAATTAAGCTGAGTTAACACTGAAGACCAATCAGCAGAGATAGTCCATGAGAAAATGAGAAAAGAGCAAGTTTCACAAATTAGCCAAGTGAAACAAAGAATGTCGGAAAGTCAGTTGTATCGAGTTAGTGACGATAACCGAGTCATTTATAAGAGAGAAGCGAGTTAAGCCATATCCGATATGTTTGAGTCATTTATGAACTAAGTGATAAAAATGCAGTCATTTTAAATGAGCGGGAATGTTTTTAAGGATGACGTCGGTAATAATAATGACGAATCTGATACAAGAAAAGTCGCACAATAAGCATATGATTGGATATAAATATTGTTGCATTAAATGCGAGGAATTAAATGCGGTTTTGACATTCTAACTCGAGCCGTTGATCTCGATCAAAATTCAAAATCCATAGAAGAACTGTCCTTTCATAACCCTTATATATACTTTTTCTTTCAGCCTTCTCTCTCACTTATAGAAATTGTTCATCTTCAAGCAAGGCAAAAGCAAGTTATATTTTCTCTAGGAAACCCTAAGCACTCTCAAGCAAGTTCGTCAGTTTTAATTGGTAAAATTTTTTGAAAATGGCACCAAAGTTCGATTTCGTCAAGCTCTCCAAGCAAGTCCACTCGGGATCATCGGTTGATTTGAAGGCATGGTGAAATAGGGTTCGATGAAACCCTAGTTAAGAAGATTCTTGAGATGCTAGAAAAGTCAGGTCTCAAGGCTTTTCTAACCATGGAGTATTCCCACACCTACCTTGAGGAGGTAGCTCAGTTCTATGTTAACACAGAAGTGAAGGACGAAGGTTTCAAGTCTTCGTCCCACCGCAAGGACATCATAATAAGTACTAAGGAACTTGTTGAGCATCGCTTGTTGCCATTGGAAGGCATAAAGGAAATTCATGTACCGATGTAGACTTGGTCACGCATGGAGAGAGATAGCCAAACCGGAGTGTCTTTGCGCAAGGTGGTCTACACAGCTGACAAGAAACTGCTGAAGGACGACTATCATAAGCTGATGGATGTCGTCTCAAAGTGTATCGACATGAAGTTCGGCCGCTTCAACCAGCTATCAAAGACTAAGCGGATCGTCATGGTTGAGATCATGCAGGGCAAAAAGGTTAACTGGCTGAGTTCGTACACGTGAAGACTCGGGGTGAATGTGATGAACAAGACCTTTAAGGAGGATGGATCCTTTGGAGGATCACTTAGATATGGTCTTGTAATTGGCCACTTGATGGAAGTGAAAGGGGTTGCCCTTCGCCATGGCAAACCGTTTCACGTGAATAAGAGGATGTTCCGGGTAAACCTCTCAGGCGCCCAGAAGAGAGCTACGCAAGTGAGGGGGAATCAGCTGACCACGAGGACACAACTGTTACCCCTACTCCAAAGAAGAAAGCTACCCCGTAGCTCGAATAAAAAGGCTACCCCGACTAAGAAAAAGGATGCACTGCGCCCCGCAGCTCGAAGTCGCCGCCCATGCCCCGAGTCCCCCCGTCATAGAAGAGAGGCCGAGAAGGAACCTCAAATCCCTTCTCCACCATACGGAAGAAGAAGAGGGCGCAAGTCGAGAAAGCGCAGCTCCTTCCAAGAAGGATACCCAAGTCCCCACCGGTGATGAAACCACCGAATTTGAACCATAAGTTCATCTGGTTCGCCCCGAGAAAAAAAAGAAGATTGGTTAGGCGATCTGAATTAGAGAAGACACTGAACCGCAACTCATTTGGTGAAAGCATATGAGATCACGACACTTTGAAATGTAGTCTCTCAAGTAATTGATGAATCGAGGAAGTCTATTGAGGACAATCGGAGATACTGATGGAAGACACAGTTTGTATGAGATGAGAGACGGTGAGGAAGTAAATCATCAGAGAGACAATCGAACCTTGATTGAAAAGGTTGTATCTCCACCGCTACGAGATGATCAAGGCGAGGAGGAAGCGAGAATCTCTTGCCTTCAATTCCTAAAAAAGAAGGACAAGAAGATGAAGATGATGACGACGATATAATCATGTACTCTTCATTATATCCGGACATCCAGAGACACCTACGAGAGTGGAGGGTATGGAAACTTGATCACTCAAGGGTGCGGTTTGCTCACCCCGAGTATATCAAGAAGAAGAGGAATTGTTGCGATTTCTCGAGTTACCATCTGTCTTTATAGGCCCTTGATGAAGAAAATTGCATGGATATCCTTTACATCATCGGGAGAAGGAAAAGAGAAAGCGATCGAGGAAGCACAAACTCTTGAGAAGGCCAAGATGTGTGAGTTCACCGGTTCTCTCGATCATATTCATACACATCTTGTTGTCTTTGTCCGATGATTAAGATATGGATCCCGTTGCTACGGCAGAGAAGTCGACATGCGGCAGCTCGAGGGAATCCGGCTAATGCATGAGCAAAGAACTATTTGAAGGACCAGGAGAGCCGTCTCAATCTCTCTCGTCAGACCGATCCTCCTGGGAGTGGCACAACACATTGCATCGGCCGTGGGTTGCACCCACGTCTCCTATACAATCGGAGGATGGATCTAAAGGCACCGGCTATAACACTGGGATTTTGGGCACCCAAGTTGAGCCAACCCTTGAAGAAGGTGTTTTACCACCCCGCCGGCCGGATTTGAGCACTCAATGGAAAAGACCGCGAGTCGGGAAGAGTGACCCCACCATTAGTCACTCGGTTGGTGCGCCCGGTGAGGAGAACACACACCACCACGGCACGGCAAGGTTGGAGGTTCTTTGTGGATGACTCAAATTTGGAGAAAGGATGTGAAGTGGAAAGGCGAGAAAGAACCACAAATGATTGACATTGATGAAGCTCGGACGGTTGAGTGTCCCGGTGAAATGTCACCGCTGCTTTGAAGGCTAATGACACGTTTCAAATCGAGACACAGGATGGATATGCCCGGAGTTAACACTGGCAGGCGGTGAATGTGCAATCCAAGGGGTTGAGACTCCTATGGATGCCATGGTCGAAGACCCTAAGACAACCGCGACCGAAGAAGGGAATGTCGAAGACCCTAAGACGATTGAGAGGCGTCGAAGGGAATGTTGAAGGCCTCGCAGATAGTTGAATCTCTGGAGGTATTGAAGGCCTAAGGGAGGTTGAGAATTCCCTAGGTAAGGGTGAAGAGACACGAGAACATTACTCTAGTTCAATGCGCTGAAATAGAAGAGGAAATAAGCGCACTTCATGACTCCCGGAGAACTTAGACACATCATTCTTGGGGTCCGAAGATGAAGCGGAGTCCACCGATTCTGCAGATACAAAAGACCCAGTGAGGATGTTCTCAAAACTACGAGCCAACTAAGTGACAAAGCTTCTCTTCAAAAATTTAATTTCGATGATGAGCCAAGCCCACATCTCATCATCATCCGAGGTGACTTGATGATGCGGAGAGGAACCGGTTATTCATTTAGAAAAATCCACTTTGAGACCAAAGAGGCTATTAAGGCAAGTGAGGCTCGTCGGTTAGCAAAATCTCTCAATCGCCCCAATTTGTGACAAAGTCCATCTGCGCGGGCTTCCATAGTGCAGCGTGAGAACGACTACACCAGCTCGTCACAGCTCCATGTTTTGTGACCATTTGCCGATGAAGCTACCGCGCCGAGGCAAATAGAGTTGCGTCATCACGAGGCACAAACCTCACAAACTATCCCATATGTGAGTGATGATGCCTTTCCAAAGATATTTCTTTTTACTCCGATCCTACCAGATTTGAAAGAAGAGACCGCCTGGCCGAACAACGAAGATTCTCTGTAAGAGAAGATCCAATCGCCCCCATCGACACCATTGATCAAACCCAATTTCAACTTTGTTGAAGAGTGGCTAAACTTAATCAAGTGAGATAGTGAATTTCGTGAGATCTTCAAGAAAATTTGTGAAGAGATTGAGAAGATTTAACGTCATCGAGGCCTCCTCGACTTAAGATCGGACAACAGGGGATGCTACCCTCACAGCAGACTTGAGAGGGATAGTGGTGCGGATCCGAGAATGGTCTCAACAAAGAATCGGCATGCGACTCGAATAAGTTCGTTATTTCAAAGCACTATTTGGCAAAATGCTCGCCTGGATGGTGACAATGCGATCTCAAGCAAAAGATGCGGGGCGTATATCGAAAGGTTACATGAGTCTCACAAAACCGAAATGGAGTCTTTGCAAGAATTTAAAAGAAAAGAAATTATGCGCCTTGAGAACGCAATGACCGACAAATTCATCCTACTCATGGCTGAAATGAAGTTGGTGGTAGCCGAGTCCAAGGCAACTCGCTCGAATTTTGAGATGGCTTATCTTTGCGTGAGACTTCAAACAATCTTACGCTCTAAGAAGACTCGATTTTATGCTTGAAGGCATGTTCCCGTGGGTCCCTCTTTCCTCCGATGATGCCAAAAATGGGGAAGATGAGTCCCTAAGGAAATTGAAAGAAGAGAAGTTGAAGGAATCTGCGGTGAGAAGATTTCAATGAGACGAAGGGAAAGCCAATCGAGGGAGAACGTTCGAAAGATCTTACGTTAATGATAGCTGAAACCCTCGGCGGGGTTAAATTATCGCCTCCATCTTGAGCAAACTCCCCATAACCCTACCCATTGGGCACTCTTGTGCCAATGTCGGGAGAAAAGATGAATTATCGGCGGGGATTGAGGAGTTCGACAAAAAGATGGATGCTTGCATCAAGAAGTGATGAAACAAGATGGTGGCATTCCTGAGGAAAGATCAAGATGTTGCACGACAATGGATCCGAGCCTAGATCGAGTTGAAGAATTCAAAACGCTCGAATCCGAAGGCTATTTTTCGTGGAATGTCACTAGCCCAAGCCTAGGATTTGTCTTGGGAGAAGGGTCTTGCGTTGTGCGAAGAAAAAGCAAAACAACGGACTACCAGTGACCCACTCGCCTTGTAAGCGGAAGACTTCTCAGACAAGTATACACCCAAAGGAGGAGGAAGAAGTGGTGGTGGAAGAGGTTTTCGACCTCGACCACAACCCAAAAATATTGAATATGTAGATCCCGGAAATAAGGGGAGGATCTCTTTGGGCTAGATATGATGAAGTGGCAAACTTGGAAGTGGCAAGAAAGAATACCGAGGTAGTAAGAATATAGGAAGAGGAGAATAGGAGGCAAACAGAAAGCAATGGCTCGAGAGGAAGCGAAGGGATGAAGCTTCCAAACGAGCCTATGAAAAAGAAGAAGAAAGTCAAGAAGAAGAAAGAAACAGGAAGAGAGTGATGACTTGACAGAGTGAAAGAAGAAAGAAGGAGGCGTGCGAAGGCGTTAAAGTGTTGTTGCGAACCCTTCATGTATATTACTTATGTAAATACATTTTTGTAAGTCATCTTCAATACTCGGTGATTTTCCTTGTAATTTTTCACTTTGTATTTACTCTTGTATCTTAGCATAGATAAGTGTTTTGTTTTAACAAGAATGTTATGGTACTATTTGTAGACAATTATGTAATGGGCAAGAATGATATGATCAATAAAACGATCTATTTAAGCATACATTCTTTGTTCTTGCATTGTCTATATGTATCTTTGTTCTTTACATTTTGTTGAAAGTTTTTAAGTTTTGGCATCATCGAAAAGGAGGAAATTGTTGGGAAATTTATCTTATAGATTTTGATGACTCAAGTCAGCTACGCGTGGAAATCCAAGAAATCAATCAAGATCAAGTGAAGACTCCGCTGCGAGACAGCTGAGTATGGCTAAGAAGGGAAGTCAAGAACTCGACTTAATATGTATCAGCTGTGTGAAGAGTCAGTCAAGTCAACTCAAGAAGCCAAGTCTCAAGTTGAAGTGACAGATCAGTCATCCAAGGATTGGAAGCTAACTCAAGTCACCTAGGGAATAAAAGATCGATCAAATAAGTCAAGACAATCGAGTAAGATCCGTTGATGAAAGTCAAGAATGTTACTCGAGAATGGTAACATGTTAAAGTTGTCGTGATAAAGTGTTAGTTCGATTGTGTGCAAAAGGAATAAACCAATGGGAAGCATTGCACCAAGTGTCGAAATCCGCGCAATCTTTGCAAGACACTAAATACGAGGAAATGTACACATCAAGGACTGCAACAAGACAAGCCGGTAGCGAACACAAGTGACTTTTGAAATTAGCCTATCTCTTCAACGGGCAAAATTTCAAAAGTTCACTATTAAAGGCCGAGGAAATTCATTGAGAAAAAGTTACCTTGCATACACGAACCACGAACAAGCAAGAATTATTCAAGATATTAAACGCAAATACTCTCAAGAATATTCGGGATAATCCTTAAGCCTGGAACTCGAAGGAAATCGATCCAACACAAGTCGTGAAGGAAAGACAACTTCAAATCTGTTGAAGAGGAAACTTTTGAAGAATCAAAAGTGGTCTACTTTCCAAGGAGGATTGTAGGAAGGTTCAAGGTCGAACCAAGATCAAGTTATTGGAGAGTTTCGTGATCAAATCCAAGATCTTGAGAAAATGAGTTGAAAGTAGCAAGGTACTGCCCTGTGAAGAAGCCGAGTCGGAAGAGAAGCTAGGTTTGTGTGACCAAGGTTGTCTCTAGACTATTGACGACTTTGTAAATAGATCTATTACATAGTGAATTCCTCCGGGAGTTAGAGAAGAAGAGGATTAGAAGAATTACCCCATTTTCGAACCTCTATAAAAATCAATTGTGTCATTTATTTTTTAGCACATTTACATTTTCGCATACTTACAACATATCTCACGATAAACTCATATTTGCTATCCAACCGATTAATAATCAAGTGTTAAAATCAAGTGTTAAAACAAGTTTAAAACAATTCAAAGGGTGTTAAGTCTTCCGCTGTTAAAACCAACACAGCCAAGTTAAAGTTTTGGTTAAACAGCTGAGTTATTCTATCAACAACTCTATCGAGTCTGTTGAGTGGCTAACTCTGCTGAATAACCAACTTAGCTGTTCCTCAAGGACACAGTTGTTTGAGTTAACTCTGTAATAATCTTAAAAGGACTAAAATCGAAAAGTTGGTAAGGTTTATTCAACCTCCCCTTCTAAACCTTACTCACACCCCTTGGGACCTACAATTAAGATTGAGGAAGCTAAGCACACGTGAAAAATCTCCGTGTTATTTTTATTTCGTTGTGTGCTTGTGTTGTTTGGTTCAGTGTTACTACATTAACATACAACACCTTAAGAATCTGAATTGTTTAAAGTTAATTTAAGGCCTCAGATTCTATCAATAATGTTTGTTTATTTGTTAGATACTTGTATGTATATTATATATAGTTAGGATATATGGTATTTAGGCGCTTTCCTAAATCAACACCTTTTATTTTTGTGTTGTCTTTTATTTTGAATTTTTGGAACTTGTAATGCATTACCCCTTTAAAAGGTATAAAACCTTTCTCTTTCTTGTTAGATGATTTTTCCCTCTGTATTATTAATCTAATCATTGTTGAATTGAGATTTGGTTATGAGACTTATAAGAAGACTATGGTTATTTAAGATACATCTAGGTGGATGAGTTCACTTAATTATTGACTTGGTTTATTGGTTATTGTTGTTGGAAATGGTCCATTAGGAATTCTTGATTTAACATTAGTCTCAAAGAGGAATTACAAAAGATGAAATTGATAATTGAGTTATTGATTAAACATGGCTTAGAAATTTGTTGGTAGAATCGGATAGGCGATATTTCTTTTCTAAACAAGACAATTAATACTTAGATATCATATTTTGGGTTTGTATATCATTGACTACATAAATGATTTGTAGGTATGGAAATGAGGTAATAGATGGACTTTTTGCACAACCATTATTTGACGTTACTTTATCACTCATATTTAAAGAATTTAGTTTTACCACAGATTTGAATTTGATATTATTTTGGGAATACAATAGTTGTCCCGACAAAGACGATGTGGATTTGTCATACAAAAGAAAGTGAAATTATTGGTAAACTTATACGATCAATGATAATGATCATTTTTTTGGGGTATTTCAACTCCTTTTTTTTTAACTAAGTATAATTCTTTGAATTTTGCTATGAGACCTATGACGGTTTACTGATACTTGAATATTATATTGGGATTGTATATAAATAATTACGGAAATCAGGTACAATATACTCAATGCGCATGAAACTATCTTTTGTATAGTTATGAGTTAGGTTCTATTTTGTTTGATTACAATTCGTATTTAAGAAATTTAATTTTACTGTTGATACTTGGATGGTAGCCTTGATTTTATGTTTACATAATAAATTGATCGAGGATACTAGTAAAATCATTCGTATTTTGGTGGCCAACTATAGATGTGATTGTTAGATATTTTAACTTCTTATGTTTTCTGGAGACTAAGATATGAGTTTCGAATTTTGTTATAAGATTTATGAAGGATTAGTCACCCAAACTTAAGGAAAAACTGATAGTGAACTTATTCTTAAGTTGTTAAAAAAATTATTGATAAGAATAAGGTTCTTGACAAATATGTTTTAATCCCTTGACAATTTCATAGTGATTCTCAATCAATGATTAGTTTATTAGTGTTGATATCTCTAAAGATGTAAAATGGATTTTACCTTACAACAGAGATATTTGCTTATCCATTATTTACATATTAATCAATCCCTTGATTATTTGGGCGTGATTTGTGACATTTTCTTGGTTACTATTATGCCCTTTTCACCTATTAATTAATTGATAAATCAGTTATTTTTAATAGCAATCTGGATCATTGAATAAAATGTGTGGATGGATGGGATCAATTCACACTGCCACACGGTAAGAGGCTGCCACACGAGATCCCATCCCTATATATATATAATATTACACCCACCGCCTCAATTGAAAGGATAAACTTTGTGCATATAATTTATAGATTACTTTAACACCAAAGAAAAAAAGAAAAACATTCGAAAGGTCAATGAAAGAAATAAATTAAGAGGTGAGAGAGTGAGCTAAAGATGAATAAGAAAAACATTCCATAATCGAATTAGTTATACAATGATGTATTGTTAGATATAAAATAGTGTACAACCAGTTATTAAATGTTGTGATTAAACTATTAAAATGGTGCACAAATTTCGGTTATGGAAACGTGCTATTAATTAATCCCTTGATTGTAGAGTCGTGATTTATGGTCATTTGCCATTTACTATTATGTCCTTTCCATCTATTAATTAATTGATAATCAGTTATTTTTAATAGCAATCTGGACCATTGAATAAAAGATGTGGATGAATGAGATCAATCCACACTGCCACACGGCAAAAGGTTGACACACGAGATCTCATCCCATTACACTCATTTGTTCATATGTCTGTAATTAATAATCATTCATGACAGGGAGAGTCTTCAATGATAATGGATTCCAACGCATTTATTGTAATTTAATAACGGCTGCCTATTGGGATCTACCTTGTGGTCCAGTGATTGAGATGTATGATGTAAGGCGAACAAGAGCTTGTGTCTCTCTCCCGATTTCCCTTCTTGTACTAAAAAAAAAAAAAAAAAAAAAATTCACGGCTACCTATTCAAATTTGTAATATGCATTTTTATTGATAATCGATTCCAGATTATTCTACTTTAGGGAATGTTTTTATTTTTGAAAATTCTACTTTAAAGATTTTTAAAACAACAATATAATCAAAATTTGGCTTACCAAGACAACAACTACATCATTAATTAAGTCGGCACATTGTTATTAGTACATAAAATATAATTCGTGTATATATTTTAATACTAAATAAGATTACAATCCCACCTGCAAATTAATAAGTTGAAAGCACGTTCCTCAAAAATATATAATAACAATAATAATTATTTGAAAGCATGTATATGTGTTTGCCTTGTTCTTACCCTGTTTCATTTTCTACACGTGGAAATCTCTTGAAACAATTTTTTGCTTTATTGAATTTTTGAAATTGACTCCAAGATTTTGTTGCCTGCTGGAAAAATCAAATTTAAGACCTGCTAAAAAGGATTATTCAAACTATTCGTGGCAGCCATACATTTTATAACTGTTGGACATGTCCTCTGGCTGAGGTCATAGAAACGTTTGTGACTATAGATTATTCAGTGTTATTCATATTTGTTCATAGGAAAAGCACTGCGACCACAACAAACATGACTATATTAAATTTTTTTATATAACTGTTTAAAGGCTAAACTAAATAATTAAATTGACAAGACTGTGTTATATATTGATCTTCAAGCAGTTACCAAGTTGTCCTGAAAAACTTTTAAGTCTCAAAGAGTCACGTAAAAGAAAAATAAGCAACATTTTCATAAAAACAACGCCTTTTAGCACCAAAGCTATGGCCGTTCCAAGGACCGCCAACACAATCCCATCGATCTACGAATGTGACTCCAATGATCGCGAAAACCAAACCGTCGTGGCCGATTTGGACGGGACGTTGCTCATCGAACGTAGTTCGTTCCCTTATTTCGCTGATCGCGTTCGACGTTGGTGGGATTCTGAGGTTTCTGTTTCTTCTCTTGGCTGCTCCTTTGGCGGGACTTTTGTACCATTTTTTCTCGGAATCAGCAGGCATTCGCGTGCTGATTTTCGCGACATTTGCTGGGGTGAAAGTGGACGATATTAAGTCGGCTGCTAGCGCGGTTTTGCCAAAGCATTACTCTGAGGATGTGCATCCGGAGACTTGGCGAGTTTTCTCGTCGTGTGGGAGAAAATGCGTGCTGACGGCCAACCCTAGGATCATGGTTGAGCCGTACTTGAAGAACTATTTGGGTGTGGATGTGGTTTTGGGGACGGAGATTTCGTCGTATAAGGAATTGCCACTGGATTTGTGACTAGTAATGGGGTGCTTGTTGGTGAGAACAAGGCTATTGCTCTTAGGAGAAATTTTGGTGCTGATTCTGTGCCAGATATTGGAATTGGGGATAGAAACACTGATTTCCCTTTCATGGAACTATGCAAGGTACGTACTTTTGATCTCATCGTAACCCTATTGCTCCTATTCTTTTATTTTATTTCGGTTATTTATTGCATCTTATTGTGATGCTTGGATACTGTCCGAGTATTATATTCTATACGATTTTCATTTGATGTTCTAATTTACTGCTCATTGCCAAAATCAACAATATAAATGGACGCCAAATGTATATTATTCAAAGGAGGAGCAAGTTAAGTGGCCGATGTAAGAAGGAATGTACTATTAAATATACAACATACAATTAGAAAAATTGATCAAAATAATTAGGGAAATTACACGAGAATACGCTTTTTTTGTACATTACCACACAATACGCTCCTATTACTCTTGTGCCTATTTTTTTACTTTTGTACCTAAATTTTTTTTTTTACGTTCCTTGCTATTTTTTGATTATTTTTATTTTTTTCGTTTTTTTTGTTCCTGCATTGTTTTATATGTTATATAAGTTATTTCGAGTTGTTTAAATTTGTTTTATTATTGTTTCTATGTTGTTTCTTTGTTGTTTCGATGTTTCAAAATAACTGTAACCTATTTTTTATGCTGTTTTTTATTCATATATTATTTTGTACATTATTTCTATTGTTTCGGTGTTGTTTTATAATATTTTTAATGTTGTTCTAATAATATTTTTTGTTGTTTTCATGTAGTATTCAATGTGTAAATACAATTTTTACCAATTTTAAAGCTTTTTCTATTCATGTTCTGTTTTTAAAATTTTTTACGTTGTTTCGGGTTGTTTCCATACTCTTTTTAATGTTGTTTTGATATTTTTGTTGTTTCAATGAGGTTTTCGATGTTTAAATACAATTTTTTACCTATTTTTATTAAAAGAAACATGTTAGAAACATTGTTGAAACACGTAAACATGTTTGAAACATGTTTGAAACAATGTTGAAACAAATCGTAAAATTTTCCGGGAATTTTTGTTGGAACGTATTGTTGTGTAAAAAAAAAACGGGAGCGTACATTTAGGTAAAATTTTTACCGGGAGCGTAAATTTAGGTAAAATTGCATTGGGAAGCGTGAAAGCGTGGTATTGACTTAAAAAGGGTGAGTATTTTTGTCATAAGCCCAAGTAATTATCTCAAATAGCTAAGTTATTTTAAAAAGATCACATGTATTTCTATTAGAGGCCGTGTCAACAACGATCGACCCAAAGTATAGATTGGGTTGGGGCCGGGGCCGCATTTTCACAATCCTAAAAGGAATTGTGCCTTTTTTGGCACTCGACTCATTTGATCCAACTCCTCGGTGAGCCCGATATAATTTAATTGTATTTTTAAAGCATGAGCCGACTCAAAAAAATAAAAACTTGTGTGAGACCGTCTCACTGGGATCTATATCCAAGACCCACTGTAGCAATTAGAAAACACCGCTTAATGTTGTTAAAATGTGGGAACGAGAACATGTTGACTTTTGAGACAAAGCCCGCAAAGTGGTATAGAAAGAAGCTTGGGCCACATTTTGGCATGTATATTGTCCATTTCCTGTTATTGAACTATTTTAGTTATCTTTATTTCTGTTTTAATTTCTTTTTCAATTTCTTTAACAATAAAACAACCATGTGGCTTATATGCTGATAAGGCCTTTTATATTTTAAGATAAAAATAATTCTCTTAGTAGAAAGTAAAAATAACATAATTGGTAAAAAAAGAAAGTGGTTTTCACAAATTATCATGAACATCTACATACAATTTAAAATTTTAAGAATTATTTACTATCTCCGTTTAAAATTGTTATATCCTTTAAAATTATTATTTTTACGTACTTTAAAATTATTACCTACTATTACTATTTTAAGTACGACTTTTTACTCATAAAATTAATTATTAATTTGCATTAAAAAATATTACTTTTTATTGAACAAGTATTACTTGTTATATCCTTTAAACTTATACACTATTACATTTAAAATATTATTTCTACTTGAAAACTAATACCTTTTACTTAAAAATTACTACTCACTAATCCTTTTAGAAGTATTATTTTTACTTGAAAAGTATCACTTTTTACTCGAAAGATATTACTTTTTATTATAAAAGTATTACTTCATTACTACATCTTTTAGTATTATATGTTATTTCCTTTGAAATTATGACTTTTTTAATCTAAAAGTAATACTTTTACTCAAAAAATATTGTTTGTTTCTTTTCCTTTAGAAATATTATTCCTTCCTTGCAAAGTATCGTTTATTACTCGAAAAGTATTACTTTTTATTATAAAAGTATTACCTACTACATCTTTTATTATTATATGTTATTTCCTTCAAAACTATTACTTTTTACTTAAAAAAAATTACTTGTTACTTTTCCTTTTGAAGTATTAATCTTTACTTAAAAATATCATTTAGTACTCCAAAAGTATTACTTTTTATTATAAAAGTATTATTTGCTACATCTTTTAGTATTTTATGTTATTTCTAAAAACTGTTACTTTTTACTCTAAAAGTAATACTTTTATAATGGATGAATACAAATTGAACTCTTTTGCGGAATTTGTTGTCAGAAATGTGAGTTTATATTTGGGGGGTTCGATGATTAATGTGAGCCACTAGAACAATGGCGGAATGTGAGCTGCGTATGGATAATAAAAAGCTTACAGAGGATCCTTAAAGCAGAGACCCATATTTTTGGGAATTATTGGATAAGCCATGGAGTTGCAGCTCCGTCTCACGGATTTAGATCCGTGAGATGGTCTCACAAGAGATTTGCTCCTCCAAAAATAGTATCATCAAGGAATCTCACTTGGTCTGGCCTAATTTTCAATTCACTTGTGTGCCAACCTTGGGCCAGTCCAGCCCGACTTATTTGACAATTCTATGTATTGAACTTATAAATGTGATCAAATGCTACAAAAAAATAATAAATTTTACTAAATCAAAGTATGATAGTCATACCAAGGTCCAATATGTGATTGTTGATCCAATGCGGGAAAGATACATAGTCCCCCATCGGGCCCGGATCCGCCCGTGAGACAAGACGCGCCGCCAAAGCTTTGTGATTTTCCATGACGGCCGACTCGTCCAAAAACCAACTCCATTAACGGCACTACTAATTGCACTCGGTTTCCAATCGGCCTCATTTTATCCATCCTACGTGTTTTCATGGGCTCACAAACCCCTGTATCACTAAGTTACCACATCATCAATCTACTTCGCTGCCCTACCACAATCAAGGGGGCCCTACATAACAACGTGAAACATTCTTTGGGGAAAAAAGGTGTCGTCTTTGTCCTTTCTCATCGAACGGTCGCAGACCCGGTCTATGTCTCTGCCTGCCTCGGCTCAATGACTAGCACGATCACGTACTCCACCTCGAGATTCACAGACTTTTTAGCCCCGATAAAAACAGTCTCACTCACGCGGGACCGGGCCAAGGACGCCAAATTGATCAAACAAATTTTGAACGAGGAACGTTACCTAGTGATGTGCCCTGAAGGGACGACGTGTCGGGAGCCATATCTGCTTAGGTTTTCGTCGTTGTTCGCGGAATTAACGGATCAGATCGTGCCGGTGGCGATCGCTGTGAAAACGAGCATGTTTCACGGGACGACGACTAGAGGGTACAAATGGCTTGATCTTTTTTTTTATATATGAATCCAATGCCGGCGTACGAGGTGACATTCTTGAACAAGTTGTCACCTGATCAGACATGTAGTTCTGGAAAATCTAGTTATGATGTTGCGAATAGTGTTCAAGAAATGATTGCAAACACTTTGAACTATAAATGTACTAATCTTACAAGGAAGGATAAGTATCGAGCATTAGCTGGGACAGATGGGCTTGTGGGGCAAAAACCAACACGTGCGGCTACCTAAGTTCCAGGGTGATTGAAATTGCTATGTTTATATATATGTGTTTTTATCTATTGTGTATCATCATGGTTTTTAAGTTCAATCGAGTGGGTTTGTTTTTAGTGAGGAGTTTGTTAAGAATCTTTATAAATGTAAAATTTGGATTTTGTTCCAAAGACATTTGAGAGTTTGAATTGTGATAACTCTTATCTTGAATACTTCTCAACTTTGAAATATTTCTATGCCATAATGGTCGAGCGGGCCCCGACTTTTTGGGGGTCCTTGGCGATAAGAAAAAATGGCTCCCTATTAAAAAAATACAATATAACAATTCCGGCTCTAACAAAGTGAACATGTTTTTCAACATCTAGAATATTCAACCAAGTACCTACAAAGACAAAAAGAGTATTAAATAGTCATTTAAAACAATAAGATCTCGCTAGTTTTCTAAGAAGCAAAATCATCAACAAGATCATCGAATCAAGATTTTCCAATACCTTATTTTTAATACATAAAATTGCTAACACATTTAATCTTTCTTGAGATATAGTTGAATGTAAGTGTGATTTTATATATCAATTTTAATTTTGAAAAACTTATCCTATTGATGCTACAATAATCGATATAGTTAACAAAACTCTATAAACAATGGAATTATTTGAAAACAATCCAACACTTTTATCATTTCAAGAACTTCAATAGCTAATTTTGTTTCTTTTGTCAAACACATTTGCAACACTTGCAATTCAGTAAAATAAATCATCAAAGATCAATATCGATTTTACGTTATGATTTAAAGCAACTTGAAGATTAACACAACATTCATGCAATCTATTGTCATCCATTGAAAGCAACTTCGTAGGACTAAACAAACAAACCAAAATTATTTTCATAGATATTCATTTGTTCCAATCTACTCTTCAGAGATGAAATAGCAAAATTAATTAGAACAACAAAATAATTAGTCCTAAACGATTCCTCTAGTAATTGTGATATCTCTTCATTGTACTTTTCATGAAATTATTTCTTCTATGAGTTGTACGTTTTATAGGAAAAACTAGATCAATTTAGTACATCCTAAATGCAATCTCTTTTGGTGATGCCATAGCAGATTGGAAACCTTATTCCCTATATTTCTCAAAATAAGAAATCAACCCTTTTATATTATAATTTGTTGCAACATTAATTTGCATAACTTTAGATTTTAATTTTTTGCTAATCAAATCATTTTTTTTTCAAAACACTAATACACCATATAGTCATGCCCAAGTAGATCTTCAAAATTCTCGAATTCATCCTGTTGCTAAAGTTTTAGCCTCACTGGTTTTGGGATCTTCACTAACTCTTGATAATTCAAATAAAACTTATCTTACCTTATTAGGTTGAGAGTTATTATAGATGTGATATTACTAACATGACTTTCCCATCTTGTTGTTGGCAATGGCTTTAAAGTCAAGTGATAAGCATGATCTTGTAGAACCTTCCATCTTTTTGGATAAATTTATCAGTTTTCAGTAATAGATTTGATCGATTAAGAATTATATTGAGAATTTTTACAATTCGATTTAGAAATGAAAATTAATCATAACTTACATGTTTATGTATCAATGATGAAACAGTTTATCGAAATCTCAATCGGCAATTGGAGAGTATTTTTTCTCGATTGAAGTTTGAGATTGAGCATTGAGGAGAATCGAGAAGAAGTGGAAGAAGAAAATGGAGAAGTTGGAGAGTCGGAAGAGGCTTATGGAAGAAAGTGGAAACTTTTTAGTCTTTTAATGGGAGCATGATTCTTAAAGTAAAAAAATGCTATGTTTATATATATAGTATAGTAAGGTACACGTGCGTTGCACGTGATAACATAATTTATTAATTTAAATTTTCTTTAAAGTACATAAAAAATATGATATACTAAAATTGTATTATTTCCTAAGCATGAGAAATAAATTTGTAAGGTCCGGCCCCTTCAACTTTAAGACTAAAAAATAACATGAAGAAAATAAGTATTGCAAAGGAATACAAATGGATGTGTTACAAAAAAATAGTAGTTGACAATTTGGCCACAAAGTAGTGATCCGCTTTCACCTTAGTTTGAATCATACTTTGAACAAATTTGTTTCCTAGATACTGAAGAAGATTAGCAACCTGCACAACATTAGAGTAAATATTAGAAGTAGGTTTTACATAAAATTGTTAAACTTATGAGAATCATCATTAATCTAATTATAATTTCATTGATTACTTGAATGAAGAAACTTTACTCACATTACCTGGTTGTTAGGTATCGGAAATTGACGATACATTGAGAGTCATTTCTTCGATGTTTTATTTTCCTTATGAAAACAAATATCGGTACTATTTATAAGATATAATATATTGCGTAAACGAACTTGATTTGTACCTACATTTAATACTTGTTTGTACACAACATTTTTAGTAGTCATATTTCTTCTTCCGTTGTGGAGTCCAGTTTAATCAATACTTGGGTTGTGGACATCAAGTTCCTCTTGAGAGAGCAACATATATGAGAAAATACTTGATTGAGGCAAATAGACCCCAACATTTGGAATTATTTGTCCTTGAGCTTTATTGATTGTCATGGCGAAGCAAAGTCTAATCGGGAACTACTTACGCTTGAATTGAAATGGATAACCTTCATTTTCAAAGCGTATGAAAGCGATATTCTAGGTATAAAAACATGTTTCCCACTATCTTTGTCGAAACAAAATCTCGTGCATCAATAACGTTATTCTTGAAATCCCTACATACCATTCTTGTACCATTACACAATCCATTTGATGGGTCCAAATTTCTCAATAGAATTATAGGACAATTTCTTTTTAGCACCAACTTATGAGGAGGAGAGCCATTTGGAGTTAAAGAGTTCAAAAAAATGTCCTCTGCGTAGTAGTTGTTTGTGTCATCAATGGCTTCATCAAAACGGCTAAATATTCTTGCTTCTCCAGGAAACATAGAGATCAACTTATCGTTCAATCTATCAACGTGCTCATTTTTACCGGCTAATATTGCTCGACTTGTTAGGTAATGAGCTGAAAGACAATATAATCAAAATTTGGCTTACCAAGACAACAACTACATCATTAATTAAGTCGGCACATCGTTATTAGTACATAAAATATAATTCGTGTATATATTTTAATACTAAATAAGATTACAATCCCACCTGCAAATTAATAAGTTGAAAGCACGTTCCTCAAAAATATATAATAATAATAATAATTTGAAAGCATGTATATGTGTTTGCCTTGTTCTTACCCTGTTTCATTTTCTACACGTGGAAATCTCTTGAAACAATTTTTTGCTTTATTGAATTTTTGAAAATTGACTCCAAGATTTTGTTGCCTGCTGGAAAAATCAAATTTAAGACCTGCTAAAAAGGATTATTCAAACTATTCGTGGCAGCCATACATTTTATAACTGTTGGACATGTCCTCTGGCTGAGGTCATAGAAACGTTTGTGACTATAGATTATTCAGTGTTATTCATATTTGTTCATAGGAAAAGCACTGCGACCACAACAAACATGACTATATTAAATTTTTTTATATAACTGTTTAAAGGCTAAACTAAATAATTAAATTGACAAGACTGTGGTATATATTGATCTTCAAGCAGTTACCAAGTTGTCCTGAAAAACTTTTCTCAAAGAGTCACGTAAAAGAAAAATAAGCAACATTTTCATAAAAACAACGCCTTTTAGCACCAAAGCTATGGCCGTTCAAGGACCGCCAACACAATCCCATCGATCTACGAATGTGACTCCAATGATCGCGAAAAACCAAACCGTCGTGGCGATTTGGACGGGGCGTTGCTCATCGAACGTAGTTCGTTCCTTATTCGCGCTGATCGCGTTCGACGTTGGTGGGATTCTGAGGTTTCTGTTTCTTCTCTTGGCTGCTCCTTTGGCGGGACTTTTGTACCATTTTTTCTCGGAATCAGCAGGCATTCGCGTGCTGATTTTCGCGACATTTGCTGGGGTGAAAGTGGACGATATTAAGTCGGCTGCTAGCGCGGTTTTGCCAAAGCATTACTCTGAGGATGTGCATCCGGAGACTTGGCGAGTTTTCTCGTCGTGTGGGAGAAAATGCGTGCTGACGGCCAACCCTAGGATCATGGTTGAGCCGTACTTGAAGAACTATTTGGGTGTGGATGTGGTTTTGGGGACGGAGATTTCGTCGTATAAGGGAATTGCCACTGGATTTGTGACTAGTAATGGGGTGCTTGTTGGTGAGAACAAGGCTATTGCTCTTAGGAGAAATTTTGGTGCTGATTCTGTGCCAGATATTGAATTGGGGATAGAAACACTGATTTCCCTTTCATGGAACTATGCAAGGTACGTACTTTTGATCTCATCGTAACCCTATTGCTCCTATTCTTTTATTTTATTTCGGTTATTTATTGCATCTTATTGTGATGCTTGGATACTGTCCGAGTATTATATTCTATACGATTTTCATTTGATGTTCTAATTTACTGCTCATTGCCAAAATCAACAATATAAATGGACGCCAAATGTATATTATTCAAAGGAGGAGCAAGTGAAGTGGCCGATGTAAGAAGGAATGTACTATTAAATATACAACATACAATTAGAAAAATTGATCAAAATAATTAGGGAAATTACAGAATACGCTTTTTTTTTGTACATTACCACACAATACGCTCCTATTACTCTTGTGCCTATTTTTTTACTTTTGTACCTAAATTTTTTTTTTTTACGTTCCTTGCTATTTTTGATTATTTTTATTTTTTTTTTTTTTTGTTCTGCATTGTTTTATATGTTATATAAGTTGTTTCGAGTTGTTTAAATTTGTTTCATTATTGTTTCTATGTTGTTTCTTTGTTGTTTCGATGTTTCAAAATAATCGTAACCTATTTTTTATCTTTGTTTTTTATTCACATATTATTTTGTACATTATTTCTATTATTTCGGTGTTGTTTTATAATATTTTTAATGTTGTTCTAATAATTTTTGTTGTTTTCATGTAGTATTCAATGTGTAAATACAATTTTTACCAATTTTAAAGCTTTTTCTATTCATGTTGCTTTTTAAAATTTTTTACGTTGTTTCCGGGTTGTTTTCATACTCTTTTTAATGTTGTTTTGATATTTTTTGTTGTTTCAATGAGGTTTCGATGTTTAAATACAATTTTTTACCTATTTTTATTAAAAGAAACATGTTAGAAACATTGTTGAAACACGAAACATGTTTGAAACAATGTTGAAACAAATCGTAAAATTTTCCTGGAATTTTTGTTGGAGCGTATTGTTGTGTAAAAAACGGGAGCGTACATTTAGGTAAAATTTTACCGGGAGCGTAAATTTAGGTAAAATTGCATTGGGAGCGTGAAAGGTGGTATTGACTTAAAAAGGGTGGGTATTTTTGTCATAAGCCCAAGTAATTATCTCAAATAGCTAAGTTATTTTAAAAAGATCACATGTATTTCTATTAGAGGCCGTGTCAACAACAGCCTGACCCAAGTATAGTACTGAGTTGGGCTGGGCCGGGCTGCATTTTCACAATCCTAAAAGGAATTGTGCCTTTTTGGCACTGATCCATTTGATCCAACTCGGTGAGCCCGATATAATTTAATTGTATTTTTAAAGCATGAGCCGACTCCAAAAAGATAAAAACTTGTGTGAGATCGTCTCACGGATCTATATCCAAGACCACTGTAGCAATTTGAAAACACCGCTTAATGTTGTTAAAATGTGGGAACGAGAACATGTTGACTTTTGAGACAAAGCCCGCAAAGTGGTGACTGTAGAGACGATTCAAAAAAGTAGAAAACAACCTTTTTAATTTCAAATTAAGCTTTAAAATTTAAAAAACATTAAAAGAAATAGAAAGAAGCTTGGGCCACATTTTGGCATGTATATTGTCCATTTCCTGGTATTGGACTATTTTAGTTATCTTTATTTCTGTTTTAATTTCTTTTTCAATTTCTTTAACAATAAAACAACCATGTGGCTTATATGCTGATAAGGCCTTTTATATTTTAAGATAAAAATAATTCTCTTAGTAGAAAGTAAAAATAACATAATTGGTAAAAAAAAGAAATTGGTTTTCACAAATTATCATGAACATCTACATACAATTTAAAATTTTAAGAATTATTTACTATCTCCGTTTAAAATTGTTATATCCTTTAAAATTATTATTTTTAGGTACTTTAAAATTATTACCTACTATTACTATTTTAAGTACGACTTTTTACTCATAAAATTAATTATTAATTTGCATTAAAAAATATTACTTTTTATTGAACAAGTATTACTTGTTATATCCTTTAAACTTATACACTATTACATTTAAAATATTATTTCTACTTGAAAACTAATACCTTTTACTTAAAAATTACTACTCACTAATCCTTTTAGAAGTATTATTTTTTACTTCAAAAGTATCACTTTTTACTCGAAAGATATTACTTTTTATTATAAAAGTATTACTTAATTCTTTGCATCTTTTAGTATTATATGTTATTTCCTTTGAAATTATTACTTTTTAATCTAAAAGTAATACTTTTACTCAAAAAATATTGTTTGTTTCTTTTCCTTTAGAAATATTATTCCTTCCTTGCAAAGTATCGTTTATTACTCGAAAAGTATTACTTTTTATTATAAAAGTATTACCTACTACATCTTTTATTATTATATGTTATTTCCTTCAAAACTATTACTTTTTACTTAAAAATAATTACTTGTTACTTTTCCTTTTGAAGTATTAATCTTTACTTAACAATATCATTTAGTACTCCAATAATATTACTTTTTTATTATAAAAGTATTATTTGCTACATCTTTTAGTATTTTATGTTATTTCTAAAAACTGTTACTTTTTACTCTAAAAGTAATACTTTTATAATGGATGAATACAAATTGAACTCTTTTGCGGAATTTGTTGTCAGAAATGTGAGTTTATATTTGGGGGGTTCGATGATTAATGTGAGCCACTAGAACAATGGCGGAATGTGAGTGCGTATGGATAATAAAAAGCTTACAGATGATCCTTAAAGCGGAGACCCATATTTTTGGGAATTATTGGATAAGCCATGGAGTTGTAGCGACTCCGTCTCACGGATTTAGATCCGTGAGATGGTCTCACAAGAGATTTGCTCCTCCAAAAATAGTATCATCAAGGAATCTCACTTGGTCTGGCCTAATTTTCAATTCACTTGTGTGCCAACCTTGGGCGATCGGCCATTCGACTTATTTGACAATTCTATGTATTGAACATATAAATGTGATCAAATGCTACAAAAAAATAATAAATTTTACTAAATCAAAGTATGATAGTCATACCAAGGTCCAATATGTGATTGTTGATCCAATGCAGGAAAGATACATTGTCCCATCAGGGCCCGGGATCCGGCCCGTGAGACAAGACGCGCTGCCAAAGCCTGTGATTTTCCATGACGGTCGACTCCGCCAAAAACCAACTCCATTAACGGCACTACTAATTGCACTCACGGTTTCCAATCGGCCTCATTTTATCCATCCTACGTGTTTTCATGGGCTCACAAACCCCCGTATCACTAAGTTATCACGTCATCAATCTACTGGCCGCCTACCACAATCGCGGGGCCCTACATAACAACGTGAAACATTCTTTGGGGAAAAAAGGTGTCGTCTTTGTCCTTTCTCATCGAACGGTCGCAGACCCGGTCCCTATGTCTCTGCTGCCTCGGCTCAATGACCAAAGACGATCACGCACTCCACCTCGAGATTCACAAACTTTTTAGCCCCGATAAAAACAGTCTCACTCACGCGGGGCCGGGCCAAGGACGCCAAATTGATCAAACAAATTTTGAACGAGGAACGTTACAGTGATGTGCCCTGAAGGGACGCGTGTCGGGAGCCATATCTGCCAGGTTTTCGTCGTTGTTCGCGGAATTAACGGATCGATCGTCGGTGGGTGCATCATTTGAAAACGAGCATGTTTCACGGGACGACGGCTAGAGGGTACAAATGGCTTGATCTTTTTTTTTATATATGAATCCAATGCCGGCGTACGAGGTGACATTCTTGAACAAGTTGTCACCTGATCAGACATGTAGTTCTGGAAAATCTAGTTATGATGTTGCGAATAGTGTTCAAGAAATGATTGCAAACACTTTGAACTATAAATGTACTAATCTTACAAGGAAGGATAAGTATCGAGCATTGGTGGGACAGATGGGCTTGTGGGGCAAAAATCAACACGTGCGGCTACCTAAGTTCCAGGGTGATTGAAATTGCTATGTTTATATATATATGTGTTTTTATCTATTGTGTATCATCATGGTTTTTAAGTTCAATCGAGTGAGTTTGTTTTTAGTGAGGAGTTTGTTAAGAATCTTTATAAATGTAAAATTTGGATTTTGTTCCAAAGACATTTGAGAGTTTCAATTGTGATAACTCTTATCTTGAATACTTCTCAACTTTGAAATGTTTCTATGCCATAATGGTCGTGAGCGGGCCCGACTTTTGGGGTCCTTGGCGATAAGAAAAAATGGCTCCCTATTAAAAAAATACAATATAACAATTCCTCTAACAAAGTGAACATGTTTTTCAACATCTAGAATATTCAACCAAGATACCTACAAAGACAAAAAGAGTATTAAATAGTCATTTAAAACAATAAGATCTCGCTAGTTTTCTAAGAAGCAAAATCATCAACAAGATCATCGAGAATCAAGATTTTCCAATACCTTATTTTTAATACATAAAATTGCTAACCCATTTAATCTTTCTTCAGATATAGTTGAATGTAAGTGTGATTTTATATATCAATTTTAATTTTGAAAAACTTATCCTATTGATGCTACAATAACTGATATAGTTAACAAAACTCTATTAACAATGGAAGTATTTGAAAACAATCCAACACTTTTATCATTTCAAGAACTTCAATAGCTAATTTTGTTTCTTTTGTCAAACACATTTGCAACACTTGCAATTCAGAAAATAAATCATCAGCATCAATATCAGATTTTACGTTATGATTTAAAGCAACTTGAAGATTAACACAACATTCATGCAATCTATTGTCATCCATTGAAAGCAACTTCTTAGGACTAAACAAACAAACCAAAAATATTTTCATAGATATTCATTTGTTCCAATCTACTCTTCAGAGATGAAATAGCAAAATTAATTAGAACAACAAAATAATTAGTCCTAAACGATTCCTCTAGTAATTGTGATATCTCTTCATTGTACTTTTCATGAAATTATTTCTTCTATGAGTTGTACGTTTTATAGGAAAAACTAGATCAATTTAGTACATCCTAAATGCAATCTCTTTTGGTGATGCCATAGTGATTGGAAACCTTATTTCCTATATTTCTCAAAATAAGAAATCAACCCTTTTATATTATAATTTGTTGCAACATTAATTTGCATAACTTTAGATTTTAATTTTTGCTAATCAAATCATTTTTTTCAAAACACTAATACACCATATAGTCATGCCCGGTAGAACTTCAAAATTCTCGAATTCATCATTTGCTAAAGTTTTAGCCTCACTTCCGGTTTTGGGATCTTCACTAACTCTTGATAATTCAAATAAAACTTATCTTACCTTATTAGGTTGAGAGTTATTATAGATGTGATATTACTAACATGACTTTCCCATCTTGTTGTTGGCAATGGCTTTAAAGTCAAGTGATAAGCATGATCTTGTAGAACCTTCCATCTTTTTGGATAAATTTATCAGTTTTCAGTAATAGATTTGATCGATTAAGAATTATATTGAGAATTTTTACAATTCGATTTAGAAATGAAAAATAATCATAACTTACATGTTTATGTATCAATGATGAAACGGATTTACTGAAATCTCAATCGGCAATTGGAGAGTATTTTTCTCGATTGAAGTTTGAGATTGAGCATTGAGGAGAACTGAGAAGAAGTGGAAGAAGAAAATGGAGAAGTTGGAGAGTCGGAAGAGGCTTATGGAAGAAAGTGGAAACTTTTTAGTCTTTTAATGGGAGCATGATTCTTAAAGTAAAAAAAAATGCTATGTTTATATATATAGTATAGTAAGGTACACGTGCGTTGCACGTGATAACATAATTTATTAATTTAAATTTTCTTTAAAGTACATAAAAAATATGATATACTAAAATTGTATTATTTCCTAAGCATGAGAAATAAATTTGTAAGGTCCGGCCCCTTCAACTTTAAGACTAAAAAATAACATGAAGAAAATAAGTATTGCAAAGGAATACAAATGGATGTGTTACAAAAAAAAATAGTAGTTGACAATTTGGCCACAAAGTAGTGATCCGCTTTCAGCTTAGTTTGAATCATACTTTGAACAAATTTGTTTCCTAGATACTGAAGAAGATTAGCAACCTGCACAACATTAGAGTAAATATTAGAAGTAGGTTTTACATAAAATTGTTAAAACTTATGAGAATCATCGATAATCTAATTATAATTTCATTGATTACTTGAATGAAGAAACTTTACTCACATTACCTGGTTGTTAGGTATCGGAAATTGACGATACATTGAGTCGTACTTCGATGTTTTATTTTCCTTATAAAAACAAATATCAGATACTATTTATAAGATATAATATATTGCGTAAACGAATATGATTTGTACCTGCATTTAATACTTGTTTGTACACAACATTTTTAGTAGTCATCTTTCTTCTTCCAGTTGTGGAGTCCAGTTTAATCAATACTTTGGTTGTGGACATCGAAGTTCCTCTTGAGAGAGCAACATATATGAGAAAATACTGATTGAGGCAAATAGACCCCAACATTTGGAATTATTTGTCCTTGAGCTTTATTGATTGTCATGGCGAAGCAAAGTCTAACTGGGAACTGCTTACGCTTGAATTGAAATGGATAACCTTCATTTTCAGCTTATGAAAGCAGTATTCTAGGTATAAAAACATGTTTCCCACTATGTTGTCCAAACAAAATCTCTGCATCAATAACGTTATTCCTGAAATCCCTACATACTATTCTTGTACCATTACACAATCCATTTGATGGGTCCAGATTTCTCAATAGAATTATAGGACAATTTCTTTTTAGCACCAACTTATGAGGAGGAGAGCCATTTGGAGTTAAAGAGTTCAAAAAAAATGTCCTCTGCGTAGTAGTTGTTTGTGTCATCAATGGCTTCATCAAAACGGCTAAATATTCTTGCTTCTCCAGGGAAACATAGAGATCAACTTATCGTTCAATCTATCAACGTGCTCATTTTTACCGGCTAATATTGCTCGACTTGTTAGGTAATGAGCTGAAAGACAATATAATCAAAATTTGGCTTACCAAGACAACAACTACATCATTAATTAAGTCGGCACATCGTTATTAGTACATAAAATATAATTCGTGTATATATTTTAATACTAAATAAGATTACAATCCCACCTGCAAATTAATAAGTTGAAAGCACGTTCCTCAAAAATATATAATAATAATAATAATTTGAAAGCATGTATATGTGTTTGCCTTGTTCTTACCCTGTTTCATTTTCTACACGTGGAAATCTCTTGAAACAATTTTTGCTTTATTGAATTTTTGAAAATTGACTCCAAGATTTTGTTGCCTGCTGGAAAAATCAAATTTAAGACCTGCTAAAAGGATTATTCAAACTATTCGTGGCAGCCATACATTTTATAACTGTTGGACATGTCCTCTGGCTGAGGTCATAGAAACGTTTGTGACTATAGATTATTCAGTGTTATTCATATTTGTTCATAGGAAAAGCACTGCGACCACAACAAACATGACTATATTAAATTTTTTTATATAACTGTTTAAAGGCTAAACTAAATAATTAAATTGACAAGACTGTGGTATATATTGATCTTCAAGCAGTTACCAAGTTGTCCTGAAAAACTTTTCTCAAAGAGTCACGTAAAAGAAAAATAAGCAACATTTTCATAAAAACAACGCCTTTTAGCACCAAAGCTATGGCCGTTCCAAGGACCGCCAACACAATCCCATCGATCTACGAATGTGACTCCAATGATCGCGAAAACCAAACCGTCGTGGCCGATTTGGACGGACGTTGCTCATCGAACGTAGTTCGTTCCTTATTTCGCTGATCGCGTTCGGCGTTGGTGGGATTCTGAGGTTTCTGTTTCTTCTCTTGGCTGCTCCTTTGGCGGGACTTTTGTACCATTTTGTCTCGAATCAGCAGGCATTCGCGTGCTGATTTTCGCGACATTTGCTGGGGTGAAAGTGGACGATATTAAGTCGGCTGCTAGCGGTTTTGCCAAAGCATTACTCTGAGGATGTGCATCCGGAGACTTGGCGAGTTTTCTCGTCGTGTGGGAGAAAATGCGTGCTGACGGCCAACCCTAGGATCATGGTTGAGCCGTACTTGAAGAACTATTTAAGTGTGGATGTGGTTTTGGGGACGGAGATTTCGTCGTATAAGGGAATTGCCACTGGATTTGTGACTAGTAATGGGGTGCTTGTTGGTGAGAACAAGGCTATTGCTCTTAGGAGAAATTTTGGTGCTGATTCTGTGCCAGATATTGGAATTGGGGATAGAAACACTGATTTCCCTTTCATGGAACTATGCAAGGTACGTACTTTTGATCTCATCGTAACCCTATTGCTCCTATTCTTTTATTTTATTTCGGTTATTTATTGCATCTTATTGTGATGCTTGGATACTGTCCGAGTATTATATTCTATACGATTTTCATTTGATGTTCTAATTTACTGCTCATTGCCAAAATCAACAATATAAATGGACGCCAAATGTATATTATTCAAAGGAGGAGCAAGTGAAGTGGCCGATGTAAGAAGGAATGTACTATTAAATATACAACATACAATTAGAAAAATTGATCAAAATAATTAGGGAAATTACACAGAATACGCTTTTTTTTGTACCACACAATACGCTCCTATTACTCTTGTGCCTATTTTTTTACTTTTGTACCTAAATTTTTTTTTTTTACGTTCCTTGCTATTTTTTGATTATTTTTATTTTTTTTCGTTTTTTTTTTGTTCTGCATTGTTTTATATGTTATATAAGTTGTTTCGGAATTGTTTAAATTTGTTTCATTATTGTTTCTATGTTGTTTCTTTGTTGTTTTCGATGTTTCAAAATAATCGTAACCTATTTTTTATCTTTTTTTTATTCACATATTATTTTGTACATTATTTCTATTATTTCGGTGTTGTTTTATAATATTTTTAATGTTGTTCTAATAATTTTTTGTTGTTTTCATGTAGTATTCAATGTGTAAATACAATTTTTACCAATTTTAAAGCTTTTTCTATTCATGTTCTGTTTTTAAAAATTTTTTACGTTGTTTCTGGGTTGTTTCCATACCCTTTTTAATGTTGTTTTGATATTTTTTGTTGTTTCAATGAGGTTTTCGATGTTTAAATACAATTTTTTACCTATTTTTATTAAAAGAAACATGTTAGAAACATTGTTGAAACACGAAAAACATGTTTGAAACAATGTTGAAACAAATCGTAAAATTTTAAGGAATTTTTGTTGGAGCGTATTGTTGTGTAAAAAAAACGGGGAGCATAAATTTAGGTAAAATTTCACCGGGGAGCGTAAATTTAGGTAAAATTGCATTGGGAAGCGTGAAAGGCTGGTATTGACTTAAAAAGGGTGGGTATTTTTGTCATAAGCCCAAGTAATTATCTCAAATAGCTAAGCTATTTTAAAAAGATCACATGTATTTCTATTAGAGGCCGTGTCAACAACAGCCTGACCCAAGTATAGTACTGGGTTGGGCTGGGTCGGGCTGCATTTTCACAATCCTAAAAGGAATTGTGCCTTTTTGCATCGACTCATTTGATCCAACTCGGTGAGCCCGATATAATTTAATTGTATTTTTAAAGCATGAGCCGACTCCAAAAAGATAAAAACTTGTGTGAGACCGTCTCACGGATCTATATCCAAGACCACTGTAGCAATTAGAAAACACCGCTTAATGTTGTTAAAATGTGGGAACGAGAACATGTTGACTTTTGAGACAAAGCCCGCAAAGTGGTGACTGTAGAGACGATTCAAAAAAGTAGAAAACAACCTTTTTAATTTCAAATTAAGCATTAAAATTTAAAAAACATTAAAAGAAATAGAAAGAAGCTTGGGCCACATTTTGGCATGCATATTGTCCATTTCCTGGTATTGGACTATTTTAGTTATCTTTATTTCTGTTTTAATTTCTTTTTCAATTTCTTTAACAATAAAACAACCATGTGGCTTATATGCTGATAAGGCCTTTTATATTTTAAGATAAAAATAATTCTCTTAGTAGAAAGTAAAAATAACATAATTGGTAAAAAAAAAGAAAGTGGTTTTCACAATTTATCATGAACATCTACATACAATTTAAAATTTTAAGAATTATTTACTATCTCCGTTTAAAATTGTTATATCCTTTAAAATTATTATTTTTACGTACTTTAAAATTATTACCTACTATTACTATTTTAAGTACGACTTTTTACTCATAAAATTAATTATTAATTTGCATTAAAAAATATTACTTTTTATTGAACAAGTATTACTTGTTATATCCTTTAAACTTATACACTATTACATTTAAAATATTATTTCTACTTGAAAACTAATACCTTTTACTTAAAAATTACTACTCACTAATCCTTTTAGAAGTATTATTTTTACATGAAAAGTATCACTTTTTACTCGAAAGATATTACTTTTTATTATAAAAGTATTACTTAATTCTTGCATCTTTTAGTATTATATGTTATTTCCTTTGAAATTATTACTTTTTTAATCTAAAAGTAATACTTTTACTCAAAAAATATTGTTTGTTTCTTTTCCTTTAGAAATATTATTCCTTCCTTGCAAAATATCGTTTATTACTCGAAAAGTATTACTTTTTATTATAAAAGTATTACCTACTACATCTTTTATTATTATATGTTATTTCCTTCAAAACTATTACTTTTTACTTAAAAAAAATTACTTGTTACTTTTCCTTTTGAAGTATTAATCTTTACTTAAAAATATCATTTAGTACTCCAAAAGTATTACTTTTTATTATAAAAGTATTATTTGCTACATCTTTTAGTATTTTATGTTATTTCTAAAAACTGTTACTTTTACTCTAAAAGTAATACTTTTATAATGGATGAATACAAATTGAACTCTTTTGCGGAATTTGTTGTCGAAATGTGAGTTTATATTTGGGGTGTTCGATGATTAATGTGAGCCACTAGAACATTGGCGGAATGTGAGTGCGTATGGATAATAAAAAGCTTACAGAGGATCCTTAAAGCAGAGACCCATATTTTTGGGAATTATTGGATAAGCCATGGAGTTGCGACTCCGTCTCACGGATTTAGATCCATGAGATGGTCTCACAAGAGACTTGCTCCTCCAAAAATAGTGTCATCAAGGAATCTCACTTGGTCCGGCCTAATTTTCAATTCACTTGTGGAACAACCTGGGGCGACCCGGCCAGACTTATTTGACAATTCTATGTATTGAACATATAAATGTGATCAAATGCTACAAAAAATAATAAATTTTACTAAATCAAAGTATGATAGTCATACCAAGGTCCAATATGTGATTGTTGATCCAATGCGGGAAAGATACATAGTCCCATCGGGCCCAGGATCCCGTGAGAGACAAGACGCTACCGCCAAAGCCTGTGATTTTCCATGACGGTCGACTCGTCCAAAAACCGACTCCATTAACGGCACTACTAATTGCACTCTGGTTTCCAATCGGCCTCATTTTATCCATCCTACGTGTTTTCATGGGCTCACAAACCCCTGTATCACTAAGTTACCACGTCATCAATCTACTTCGCTGCCCTACCACAATCAAGGGGCCCTACATAACAACGTGAAACATTCTTTGGGGAAAAAAGGTGTCGTCTTTGTCCTTTCTCATCGAACGGTCGCAGACCCGGTCTATGTCTCTGCCTGCCTCGGTTCAATGACTAGCACGATCACGTACTCCACCTCGAGATTCACAGACTTTTTAGCCCCGATAAAAACAGTCTCACTCACGCGGGACCGGGCCAAGGACGCCAAATTGATCAAACAAATTTTGAACGAGGAACGTTACCTAGTGATGTGCCCTGAAGGGACGACGTGTCGGGAGCCATATCTGCTTAGGTTTTCGTCGTTGTTCGCGGAATTAACGGATCGATCATGCGGTGGCGATCATTTTGTGAAAACGAGCATGTTTCACGGGACGACGGCTAGAGGGTACAAATGGCTTGATCTTTTTTTTATATATGAATCCAATGCCGCGACGAGGTGACATTCTTGAACAAGTTGTCACCGATCGGATATGTAGTTCGGAAAATCTAGTTATGATGTTGCGAATAGTGTTCAAGAAATGATTGCAAACACTTTGAACTATAAATGTACTAATCTTACAAGGAAGGATAAGTATCGAGCATTATTGGACGGATGGGCTTGTGGGGCAAAAATCAACACGTGCGGCTACCTAAGTTCCGGGGTGATTGAAATTGCTATGTTTATATATATGTGTTTTTATCTATTGTGTATCATCTTGGTTTTTAAGTTCAATCGAGTGGGTTTGTTTTTAGTGAGGAGTTTGTTAAGAATCTTTATAAATGTAAAATTTGGATTTTGTTCCAAAGACATTTGAGAGTTTGAATTGTGATAACTCTTATCTTGAATACTTCTCAACTTTGAAATGTTTCTATGCCATAATGGTCGGAGCGGGCCCGACTTTTCGGGGTCCTTGGCGATAAGAAAAAATGGCTCCCTATAAAAAAATACAATATAACAATTCCAGCTCTAACAAAGTGAACATGTTTTTCAACATCTAGATATGCATTCCACTCTAAAGTGAACATGTTTTTCAAATGAAATTGGTAAACCGTATCTCCCTATTTAAATATGCATTTTGTTTTTTATGCATGATTTTATTTGTGTCTAAATTGCAAAATGGATTTTCATATTTCTTAAAATTTTTGGTCTTCAATATATTTGTGAGTTTCAAAATGTTTTTTTAAAAAGAAGACCTTGCATGATGTTTTTAAAACTCTTGAGCTTTTGCTTTAACTATTGTGTTTTATAATCTCATATGGATTCTCTTGGCACAAGCATACTTATGACATATATTGTTTTTATCCTACACTTGTATCATGTTGCTTTGTGCTAGAGTTGTTTAAGATATATGTAGGATATATATTTCGCCATTCTCTTCAAGAGATGTTTTAACTATCGAGGTACGCTCATCATTGGTATTTATCTTATAGACTCGATATATTTTTGTCATATGCCTATGTGCTTATACAAGTGTCATTAAGAGAATGTTTTGATTTTTTGAAAATGATTATTTGATATAGCTTGTTTTATCCAAGATTTGTAAAGGATTATTTTTTGTTTTGATAAAACAATTGATCTACTAAGTTATGCATTTTATTGCACATATAAATGCCACTATTCTTGGATACTAATGTCAAAGTTCTTGTTCATATGATTCTTGTAAATGAGGTCTCAACTATGTGCTCTCTTATTGTCAAATTTCAAAAGAGACCTTATGTAGCTTTCTAAAAGCTTATTTGAACTTGAATGATTTATTAGACTCTTGATGATGCATAGTATGTGGTGCTTAAAATAGTGTATCTATTATTCGATATTACTATGCTCGTGTGCAAAATATCTTGTTAAGATTTTGCAGAAATTTGTGATATTTCGCAACAAGTTTGATGAACAAGACAAGGTTAGTAGCTCAATGATATTGTCAAGAAGAAGGTAATGATTTTGATGTAATATTTGCACTCATAGCACATTTAGAAGTTATTTGCACTTTACTTGTCCATTTTTGTTTTGAGAAAATTTCAAGCTTTACCAAATGGATGTTAAATCCAATTTTCTAAATGGTTTTATTCAAATAAAAGTCTATCGGAGTTTAAAATTTTAGGCCAAATGATTTTTATAAAAGGCCTTGTAAGGTTGATACAAGTATCCCGTATATGGTTTGATAGACTTAGCTATTTTTGCAAAATGATTTTACAAGAGGTAAAGTTGATACTACATTTTTTTAAAAGGGCAAGATTGTTTACTTGTGCAAATTTATGTTGATATTTTTGGTGCTACTAATTAATATTTGTGCAAGACATTTTTTTAGTCAATGCAAGGAGAACCTAAGATGATCATGATGAGAGGAGTTCAAATTTGATCATTGGAATTCATGTTCAACAATGCCAAGAAGGTGATTATATTCCACACTCAAAAGAAGAAGTGAGGCATTTAAGAAGAAAGAACCTTTTCAACCTATATGGCCACAAATGTGAAAAATTGACAAAATGGTTGATGTAGGCATTGACAAACGAATTCGAGGTATGTTCATTCGTTTATTACTCCCATAGACTCAACATTCCATATGACTTACGCCTATATTCCCGACTTCAAAAACAATCCCAACGAATCTCATTAAAGTCGTTAAATGAGATTTTCAAATATTTGAAAAGCACTTTTTCTTATGACTTGTTGTATCGATATCTTAAAATGTTCTTATTTTTGGGATAACAAGTCCGGTGATAATAATTTTCTTTCAAAATATGGTTCGTCATAATCGAACTAAACATATTGAGATTCGATATTTTTTTTGGGATTGCATGTTTTAACAAAAACTTGAGATGTGTTTAATTCTGTCTCAAGGATAACTCGCGGGCTTTTTAATCGTACACCGCCGAGTATTTTAATCCATTTCGAGCGTGATTATGACATAATGTATATTGAATGATGTCTACGTTTGCATTTTGCACATTTTTAAAACTTAGGGGCAAAAATCGGATTTTGGATCAAAATTCGGATTTTCAAAATAGAAGTGAACTGGCTGCCAGGGCAGAAGGTCGCCGTCGCCCCCTGCCTCGACCGATCGCCTAGCCCATGACCGGTCGCCCATCGCTTAAGTTTGGTTAAAACGTCTCTGTTCTTGTATTTTTGCGGTTTAAGGTTTTTCTCTCTATTTCGTCCCCTTTGCAATTTTCACACACAATTCACTTCAAATGAGTTTTGATGCATGAATTATATATTTTGGGGACTACCTAGCTCGGTTATCATCATTGATGCTCATCTTTACCGATTGAATGGTAAGAATTTCACTTTATTTAGCTCAATTGAGTTGAATCCTTGAGTTTGTGGCTTATATGTATTTTTCTTGATGCAATTCATATATATTTGTGATGAGCTTATTGATTGTTGATGTATGATATTTGTTAAATTGCATTTGGTGATGAAAATTTTGGCTTGATTGCATTTACAAGGGCTATATATATCTTCTTCAATTTTTGACACCCGCCAAGTGTTCGATAAAATGTTTCAATGAAAAATTCATCATCTACATGATTCTCTCGATTTCAAAAGTCTCATATATTTATAGAGATCATGTTTTTTCAAATCAAATGACTTTTCATAAGCTTCTACAAGTCGTATGATCGACTTTTTCCCTCCTATTTGGTCTATAAGCTTCAATGTTCAAATAGCTCGATACATCGGTTTAGTTGCGCACTTTGATATGATTATATGATGTTTTTATCGTGCTAACATTCTTTTTGATGATTTCAAAGGGTGAGAAACAGGTTATAAGCTTATTAGCTCATAAAAGCTAAAATAAGCTCGAGAAAGAAGCTATAAGCTATGGTTTCTAAAAGCCGTAAGTTGTGGATTATATTTAGTCCATTTGTTGTATGATGGACTTATATACTTGTCTAATGGTGTTTTGTTTGGGGGAGCTTATAAGCTCTTGTACTTAAGTTGATATGTAAAAGCTAAAGCTTTTAGCTTGTGGTTGATTGCTTTTACATTACTCTTGTTGTGCATATTGATAGGGGAGCTTTTCCTATATATGTTTAATATCTCTACTCCCATCCTTGTGTTTATATTGCGTGGAATGTTGTCGCTCACAACGGATAGTTCCTTTTAGCTAGGTAAAATTGTTTTGTTTTCAAAATCGACCTCGTTAAAATTATTTTGGTTTGTAATCATCAAAAAGGGGGAGATTGTTTGATAAATATTTTTATCATAATTTTGATGATTTTGTTTTTACACAAAACAATGTTTTTAGATGTTGTCCAAATACTCCTAAATGATTTAAATTGTTTCTACTAATTTTCCGGAGTATTTCTTCAAGTTTATTTTCGACATTAAATTGGACAACACTTTTTATGATTTTGAGTTAATGTGTTTTTACATCAAACAATGTTTCCAAATGTTGTCTAAATACTCTCGATCGTCTAAAATGTTTTCACTATTTTTGGAGTATTTCTTGAAGTTTATTTTCGATATAAAATTGGACAACACTTTTGTTTTGAGGTCAACCGGTCGCCGTATAGGGCAACCCGTACTTGAAAGTTGTGCAAAACAGAAAACTTCATGTTTGCAGAAAATGGTGAGGGTGATCGGTCACCCTATGGGGCGGCCGGTGGCGTCGACCGGTCGATCTATAGGCGGCCGTGCACGAAGGTTGGTTCAATTTGCAAACTTCTGTTTCGATTTTTGAAGATGGCAACCGGTTGGACCCTAGGGTGACCGGTCGGACCCCGTCACGGGTCGCCTGTGTAAAAATGTGTTCTTATTTTCAAACATCTATTTGTGCGACCGGTCGCCCTATGGTTTGACAACAAAATTTAATCAAGTTGTGCGTGAGATGCCTTTTCCCTAAATTGTTGAATTGATTTCTAACAGCTATAATCTTCATTTTAATTGCAACTTTTTTTGTAGATATCGATTCCAAGAGGAGCTATCAAGTAACAATCATCTCCTATAAATAGAAGAAGATTTGAAGCACAACAACAAGAGAGAACAACACAACACAACAAGATATACTCAAGCAAACACTTGGTCTTCTATTGTCATTATTCTTGTTGTAATTTGCCTAGCTTATCACTTTCACATCCTTGAGGTCTAGGCTATTCTTGATTATACTTGCACTCAATTGTATAATTCATTATCGAGTTGTAATCTTGAATTTTTGGGTAATCATTCAACACAAGATATCCTTGTGAGTGCTCTTGTGGTAAGAACACACTTGGGTGATCTAGGCGTTAGTGGTAATCTTCTTGTCGAGGTGTTGAAGAATTTGGTATTCTTCAAGGTTGAAAATTGTGGTAATCTTCACAAGGTGCCATTGGAGATTGTGGTAATCTTCAAGAGAGATTGTGGTAATCTCAAAGGTGGTGTTGAAGAAGAGTGTGGTGCTCTTGGTGTTGTTGTAAGTTGGTGTTGTATTAATTTTAGTAATTAATAAAATCTTTTTCTTTTTGAAATCCATCCAGGATATCTTGGGGTGGTAGAGGATTAGGCCCTAGGTGGGTTGAACCTCTATAAATCGACTGTGTTGTTTACATTTCGCACCTTCTCTATTATCTTGGCTTGTTTTGTTCGAAAAAGAGGGTAAAATCTAAAAAGATAGAGATAATCTATTCACCCCCTCTAGATTATCGTAGCCGCTTGGACTTACAACAACAACTCGCTTATTATTTTGCGGCTTTTGTGCATCGGCCTCCTTTGACTTTTGATTTGCGGCGACTTTATGGCGGCACCGTGTAATAACCTGCTTATTAAATCATGCAGCAGTTGTGCATCAACCTACTTGCCACCGCTTCATGACTTTTGATTTTGCGGCTTTTGCACGATTGTGCACTGCTTGATCGATCAAATTGATTTGGTAATTTGCTTCTATTACGTCGTACTTTGTGCAACCATAATAATCTTTTTGAAAACTATAAATAGAATGTTACTGTTGTTTTTCAATTCATTCAGAAATCAGTAAAATTTCAGTCTTTTTTCATATTTCTTATATACTCTCTATTTCCATCTTCAATTTACTTCTAACGCCATCATGACCTCGTACTAAACTGCCATCATGAGTTATCGCTAGGAATTATAGGAGTCAAACCTAGCAAAGGATTCATGTCTTGGTTGTCCCTGCTCAAACGAAGATCTGTACAAAAAGCGGGTAGAATGTCACTTTCCTAATGAAATTAAGTTTGCTTATAATTTCAGAAATTGTACGATATACGCAAATTTCACGAGATAATTCCATGATTGTTTTTCTTTAGTTAAAGAAAATATAAATTATATAATTCATTGTTTGAATTTACATTTATGCTTGCATTATTACTCTTGTAACTGATTGACTTAGCCTTTGGGCAAATAAATTGCGGTGTGGGTAGGTTAGACAACGAATCGAACAGGTTGCCTATGGTCCTTGTTTAACTACCCATGTACCTATTCACATTTTATAGTCGGGTTGGAGATGGCGGCAGAATTTGAGTCGTAGAATTATATTTTCTGGAATATAACAATCTCTCGGGTAAAAGCGCATAGGTAAAGAGACGTTGAGCCAACTAGGAGGGTTAAGGTGATTGGGCTTCCGCCAAATATTGTTAAGGAGTTATAAGGAGAATGAACATGTTATGTGTTTGATTAACACATACCCTACGTTTACTTTTTTTTGGGATCGACTAATCGATCGTCTGCTTTTAAAAATCGAGATAACTCATGAAAAGAAAAATATTTACTTTAGCACATACCCTACGTTTACTTTTTTGGGATCGATCGATCGATCGATGTCTGTTTTAAAACGAGATAACTCATGAAAAGAAATATATTTACTTTAGCAATTGAGATATCCATGATCCGTGTGAAAAACAAAATGTTTATTGTACTTGATTAACCGTTGAATAATGTGTTTTTCATCATTGCTAGCATTAAACAAAATATTGATCAACTGCGGTAAATGAATCTTTTGTGCACTATTATCATTAATATCTTTTAGCACACTAAATACCTTGATCAAGCAATAAGAAATATTTTCGCTTTCTATCAAATAACTATCGCATTCTCTTATCCCAACCCACCGGGACGAACCCAACCTATTTGTTAGCTTTTGAACAATTTTGTTTTGTAAAGTTACATTACTTAAAACTCTGCTTAAATTGTATAGATTTGTAGACTTCTGATGTATTTATAGTTTTTAGTGGTTTGTACTTTAGTTAATACCTCTTGTCGACAATAAACGTGTAATTATTAAATGTACCCTATTGGATTTTATTCTATTGGGCTATGAATTTGGGGCATGACAATTTTGTACATATTTTTTTGAATATATAATAAGTTACATAAAATAAATAATATTTGTTATATTTATTTATTAATCTCAAACAATAGATGAATTATTGTTCATTCATTTCGGTCTAAGATAGTTTTCTTAAATAACCATGATTTGAATAGAATTATATTGTTAGTGAGAAATGAGATGGCACTTTGAGTTTATTTATTAAATCAACGTTTATAGTAATTTCTTGGATATAATATAATTTAGTTGTTGAAAATTATTAATCCATTTTAGAAAATTTAGACAATGATTAACAAGTGTTTTCCATAGGTGTATTAATTTGTCCCAAATATATAATCATTTCTTCTCATATTTATAAATTTTTGATTTATTATTAGATATTAAACATAATATTTTGTAAGAATGTATTAAATTATTGTAATAACTATTATTTGATTATTCTTACATTGTTATTGAGTCATCAAGATGTGTTAACATGCACCACTCTTTTCCGTTTAAAGGATATTTTGGTTTGGGTTTTGAGATACCCGCTTAGCTCCACCCTATTACAATTTCCACAATGTATCAATTTCTTAATATCAAAATTATATGATACTTCATTATACTACCCGCATGGGCAATATACTAGTCATTATTAATGACCGTCCTCTAATTTTTTGGCAAAATCCTAAGAATTGTTTTTTAACTTTTTTATATATTATTTTAAAAAAAATCATTTTTTACCCAAAACTGATCGAATATACCGAAATCATTTCGGTATATACTAAATATACCGTTTTACTTGTCAAGAATTTGGCTGGACAAAATAATGAGCAAACTTTTTGGTTACCGATTTTGGTTTGTTTCAGATAGGGTTTACTCAATGCACACTCCTACTCGATTGGGGTGATGTTAAATTTATATATATAAAGAGAAGTTTCTTAAAATAGTAGTTCAAACTTTTTCCCGCTCATTTTTAATTACTATTAAAAGTAATTATATTCTGTATAATTAATACACCATAAATAGTTATAATATTGTATGTTTTAATAGTCAACTTTTCAGCAATTCCTAATTTAAATTATACGTTGCTAATTTTCAGGAAACTACAATAATTATTACTTACAGAATTTATAAAAATTCAAGGAACCTATCAAAAAAATAAATGTTGATTGCTTTACAATAAACTCTCTTTGGTTTCAATAATTTTGATTTTATTTGTTTTCAAACTTTCATAATTCAAGTTACATGTTTTAGATTTCTAGGAAATTTTAAGATACCAACCATTATAATGATTGAAGGATTCAAAAAATATTTTGTTAGATTTTATTTGTTTTCAAACTTTCCTATTTTAAATAATTAATATGGATATATTGAATAGTTGATTCCACAAAAATAGGGTTAAATACATATATATATATATATATATAAATAAATTTTTAAGGTCTCTTAATTAACATTATATAAAAATTAGCTTTCCAAATTGTTGTACTGCATTGAGTATTATATATTTTTTCCTTTTTAAAATTTAATTACTTTATCATTTTTCATATTTTTACGATCTTCAGTTTGAGACTCATATTTCATATATAAGATACAAATTAAACATAAACAATAAAAAATATAAGTTATATTTGCTCAAAATTTTATTTTTTAATGGGTTTTAAAATTTATACATTCGGGCTATTTGGACATCAAATTGTATATTCATATATTTTTTTTATTTGTGATATATATAAATGTAATTTGGGCTTAGCTAATTTGTTAATAATTATATAAAATTGTATTTATATTGATTAAATTTAATTAAATATATTTATTTTAATTGAAGAAAATATCTCAAAATTTGTATCCAAATATTATACATCTATTACAAATATCCATCATTAGCATTATTTTATATTTATGCAAGAAGACAACGAAATATATAGTTTTGAATGTACTTTTTATGGTTTTTAGGTATGATATTTTTTCTTCTTGGACTTCTTCAATAAAAGAAAATTAAACTGCAATACATATATACTCCATTGTCTATTCTTAAACATGACCTGTATATGGGCCTAACTACGACCCTACCAGTCTACAAGTGGCCTTACGTATTTTGTGTTCCATTTTTTTGGAAAAAAAAATTCATTCTTTAGTATCATTTCAGATTACACGTATCCATAAAATAAATTGCATTCTATTTATCTCATGAATTTGTATATTAAAAAATGAGATACAAAGCGGTAGGCCCTGAGGCAAATGAGGTAGTTGTCTCAGGCACTCAGACGAAATTCGATCAAATCATTTTATGAGTATTAAAAAAATAAATTAGAATTTACTCATTTATTTATCTTCTTCATTGTCTGTGCACAAATATATCAAATCAAAATCAAATAAATTTTTATGAAACCACAAAATTAGATATGAACTATAAATTACTATACATTAGACATTAGAGTTATCTGCAAAATTATTTTAGCAAATCATCTTTTTTATTTCTCCAAAATGATTTTTCCGCACGTGGTTATTGTAGTGGGTAGCTTCGACTGTTTTTAGTGATCAAATCTTCATGGGTATATTTTACTTGGAAGCCAATATCTAGGTTTCTATTGCCAATTGAATCAAGGTATTATGATATTGTTATGGATTTTTAAATTTGGCATAATAAAGATTTGTTGGTGTTTTGTTGAAGAAAATGTTATGTTTTTGTATATTCCTTTCAATAGAGTATCATTTTGCATAATATTTGTACACTACAAATTCTCATAATTTTCATAATTTTTATAATTGTATAAATTTGTACTTTATAATTATATAAATTATAATATAAATAAAACTTATGTTTATATAATACAAATATGTAATAAATGATAATATAATTATAAATTTGTAGTTTGTAATCATATTTATTAAGAGATTAATGAATTCAAACTGTGACTTATTAACTTACTCACAATGTAAGAGTTTGGAGCTCATATAAAAAACGACAAAAAATAAAAAAACACTAATTAAAAGTCAAACAAATAATATATATATCAATATTTATTTTCCTTTAATTTATCGGCTTACATGAATTTCTTATTTGTTGGCTTATATAATAGTGACCATGTCAATTTATATAAATTTTATTTGTTAGCCTCGTCGGTTTATATGAACTAGTGTATTGACCCGTGCGATGCATGTAACTTGTGTAGGCGTACCATATGAGTTGTGTTGTGTTTGGGGCGGATCATAATTTAAATATCAAAATAGTTTTCAATATTATTTACAAATATTAAAAATAATAGAAAAATCTATATATGAATATACTTTAAACTCATTTTTCAAAAGAATTATTATTTTCTAAATATCATATATTAAAATAACTAATTTAAAATAAATACAACAAACAAAAAACAATTTTTAATACCTAATTAGCTAATCAAAAATTATTTTTTGATTAATTTTCGTTTTTTAATGTACATATGAAATGCACATTCATGATATAAAAATAATAAATTTAATGAGTACAAATTCAATTTAAATTATAATAACAACTAATCACTTAATCTAAGGTCTGAACGTATTAATTAGAAATAATGGTTTTGAATATTTATAAAATGCTTATAAATTTTACAATTTAATAACACAATTTTTTATTGTCGAATATACATTATCAAATTGAATGCTTTTTTATATATATGAAAATTATCAGTAAAATACAACTACATAATAAGTTAGTAAAATTAAAATTATAAACAATATATATACTGTATTATATTTGTATAATCGAATTTATTTAATTTTTTATTCGATTAAAATTTTAAAAAAATAATGAAAAATAATATATTATTATTACAGCATACATAAATAGAATTATAGTTTGGTACAATCAAATCCAAAACATATAAAGTAATCTTTTGTAATAAGTAATTAATATAATTAGTATAATATCTAATTTATAATTTTAATTATTATTATTATACAATAAATAAGGTTTAACAAAGCATAAGCTGATAAAAATTTAAAAAAACAAACAATCCAAACCCACAAGGCACAAACAACCCGACTTACCGAGCCCACAATCGATTGGCCCATTTGACATCTACATAGTGCATGATTCATAAACGTGTAAGCCGATTAATATTCTGCATGTTATAACTACACACAATTACTGCACCTCTCTCTCTCTCTCTCTCTCTCTCTCTCTCTCTCTCTCTCTCTCTCTCTCTCTCTCTCTTTCTCTCTCTCACACACACACACACAAAGTAACCCCCATGGAAGAATTCCCTCAGCTTTTCTCTTCCACGTGCGTAATTTTTCCGATGGTGTTAAAAATGTCATTCGGAAATGATTATCAATAGTTTCATACGGAGTACTTGCTTCCAAATCTGTTTGGTAAATGTATTCTGAAATCTATTTACGATTAGTTTTGTATATTAAATTCGAATGATTGGCTTCGAAATAGCCGTTCGGAGAAATCATTTACCCATACTCAGATCTGTTTTTTTAAAAAAAAAATAGTGTTACTGTATGTGTAATTTTTTTTTTCGTGCAATGGATTTAAAATAATTGTGTATTTTCATTAAATTTTGTTTGGGAAATACGAACGATTCGGTTCTAAATTTCTGTTTTGAAAAATATTTACCTATTATCATTGCAAATCAACATGAATATTTTATGTTTATGCCAGATCCCGAGTTTGATTTTTTTCAAAAAAGTTATTTCTGCACATTCTATTTTGTTTTTGTTTTTTACAAATCTGGAAATAAGAATGAATCGGCTGAAAATTTCTGTTTTGAATAACATTTACCTGTTATCAAATGAAATGCAGAAATATTTTATGTTTATGCCATATATGGGGTCTGCATTTGTTTTTCATTTCTAATTTTCTTTTTGGTTTTTTTGATCAGTTTTTAAAATGATTTTGTTTTAATATTCCGTACTTTGTTGTTATATGACATCCGAATGCTTCCCATGAAAATAGCCGATACTAAAATTTATTTACCTAAACCCCGATATAAAACATCACAAATACACTATATACATCCAGATATAGGGCTTCTATACAAAAACATAATTTTTTATTTTGTTTCTCTTAACTTCTATTAATATGTTTAAGTTAATTTTGTATGGGTATATTGATATTTTTATCATAATATTTTCAGGGGCAAGTTATGGTTATATGGAAACAAGTCCTTTGGTAGCTGCATTTTCTGAAGATTGACGAACGGCAAAACAAATCCGAAGGATTTTGGACCGAAGATGATGAAATAGCAAATGATACAATCAGATCCGGCTTTTATCAAAGATAAGTTGATTTTTTTTTTCTTTTTCATTTTATAACATTTGTTAGTGTAAGTCTGTAATACTATGATGGCATTTTATTAGATATAGATAAAAATTTGTTATTAGTTTTAAACTAATACTACAAACTAAAAATGAAAACAAATGTCAGACAAAGTATTGATTTATTTTCTTAAATATAGTGGTTAATCAAATTCTGTTTCATAAATAATATTTTTGTAATAGATTTTAATCAGTCATATAATAATTTATTTTGGGTATCCACCGTATATATGATGATGAAAATATCATGTTAATTTAAACAATTAAGTTTATGCTATATGTCTTATGCATTGCTAAGAAACAACATATATATGCTCTACTTGTCACACCCCAATCTTGATAAGTGGAATAAAATATAAAATTCATTGGAGTACAACTTTGGAAAATCATAAAAACTTAAATTTGGCCAGGCCATATCCAAAATGTTATACAACACATTACAAATACACAGCGAAAGTCTAACATGTAGTAATATTCCAAATAACAGACTTAAGTACCGGCTATATAATAAGTTTGAACATCCAAAACATTGATACAAAAGAAAATATCCAAATAGTTCCTAGAAGTTCTTCTACTAACTTTAACTTTGATTCGGAAACCCTTCATCGAACCCCTCATCGTCAAATCCACCTGTCTCTGAAAATTTTAAAATTGGTGGGGGTGAGCTATACGAGCTCAATGGTTGGGGAATGGTGATAATGATATTTTAAATAAAATTGAATTAGTTTTCAAGGCTTGAGCAAAGAAATTGAGTTTACATTTTTAAAATTTACCAATTTTTTTATAAGTGTACATGTAATGACATACAAGCAATAATCGTTACTGAAAAAATAACGTTTCGTTAAACCGCAGTTTTCCAGAGATAGTTTGACAATAATAAAGTTTAATAAAATCAAGCTATGACAAGAAATGACAGGTAGTAACGATAACGAACAATTATTATAAACTTTAAATGTTTTACGGACAAGCGAGTAGAATCATTAAAAGCAAACAAGAACGAGCAAGCAAGCGGGAACAGGAAGTGTTGATCAAGTCATGAGGCTACCTTATAACTACCACGCGTGGCTCGGCGTCTCTTTAGCTAGGACTGTCGTCCGAGGAGATCGCCATATTAGGAATATACCAAACCTACGACCCACTTCGCCCACAGGACACTCCGTCCTACAGTGGTGAGATTAGGACCATGGCCGGTCAAATCAAGACCGCAGGCGACCTGCTCAATCTCGTTTGACCAAACCATACCGCAAGACAAAAAAGCAATACAAAAATCCAAAAATGATATGGAAATCGACTTTTTTTGTGTGGAACATATGCTCAAGTCAAGTATAGCAATACACCTAAGAACTTTTAAATGCTTCACAGGAACGAACAAGCAAGTTCAAGATAACACGTGTCAATGTTAGACAAGTAAAGTGATTTATAGTCGGAGTTGGAATTTAATCGGGTATTAATAACAAAATACTGAGGAAACTCTAATTTTAGAATTTCTCAAATAAAACTCATCAATTTCTTTAAAAACTTCATTACAACCATAAACGTTTCAAATTTAGTATTAGAGTTTAGACTTTAACAATTTGCATAAAAGCCCCTAAACGTTTCAAATTTACAACTTGCTTCAACAATACCAAAAATATAAATAATAACTTCAAGTTTTTAAACTAACTATAAGTTTACAAGAGTCTAAAATTTCAGTTTAACGTTCTAGATTTTATCATTTTACATACTAGTCCTTAGTTTATTAAAATATTTCATTTTAAACTCTAAACTTTAAATATTTTTCAAATTGGTCCAAACTCCTAAAAATTTCAGAAAAATATAAAAACAGTTACAAATAATAAAAATCAGTTTCAAAATAAAACAGTTTTCAGTTTTGGGTCCAACTTTTTAGGAATTGCATTTAAGCCCCTAGTTTTATGGGAAATCGCCATTTTGACCTCAAGTCCAATTGTTCTTTTCAATTCAACCCAAAAACACTTATGCTCTTTCAAGAAAAGTCCCTACATGTTATAGAAATTTCAGAACAGTGCTTCAAAATTTTGAAATTACAGTTTAGCCCCTGGATTTTTAATAATTGCAAAAATGGCCTCAAATTCAATTTTCTTTCAATTTCAACCCCAATATATCCAACCACCTCAAAAGTCAGACCAACACCTCAATAACCTTAAAACATCCCCATCTTTCAAAACTTTGCTGTGAAGCATTACAAATTTCAATTTTTACGATAAAGTCCAGTAAATTCTATTTAAATTCCACAAGAACTATAAATCAATCTAAATTCATATAACCACACACAAGCACATCCATAAAATTATTTTCATGCTATTGTAAGAATTTAACATGCTTTAAAAGAATATAAATGAAATATATCCATTTAATTTAAAAGAGTTTAAGATTTATTTTGCCCACCTTAATAATTTTCCCAACTTCTTTCAATCAACAAGCTAGCTCCAAAACCTCCTCAAGTCAAGTCTTTAACAACACCTACAATATTTCTAAATTTCTCATGCTTGAACCATAAAGATTTAATAATAGCCTTAAAAATCCCTAAACTAATAAAAATTATTTCCAACTCACCACTATGTCTAACATTGAAGCTTGATGGACTTTCTTCTTCTTCTTCTCCAAAGAATAATTTCTTGATTTCTTTCTCTAAATATGTTAGTGTTTGTTTATGAAATTCCAGGATTTTTTCTTTTTTTTTTCCTTTAAGAAAAGTCATTTAGCAAAATGAAGAAATAAAGAAAAAAAAATGATATCTTTTCTCTACAAAAGGTACGGCCCATAAGGTGAGAAAAATGAAGGCAAATATTTGATCTTTTTGTTCTACAAGGACTCGTCAACAAGATAGGGAAAAAGAATAATTGGGTGGAAATTTTGATCTATTTTCTTTCTTCAAGTGAAAGCCAAGTGGTAGAAAAAAAAATAGACAAGTCCCTCAAAAACCCCTCTAAAATCGGCCAACACCACACCCAAGAATAAGACATGTTGTCTCATTTTTCACCAAATATGTAGTTAGGTAATTTTTGTGGTGAGAATAAGTGCTTCATCACCATATTTGAAAGTTATTTTGATTTAATTAAAAAAATTGGTGAAATGGATGTATGGGATCCATTTTAGTGTAATGGGTAGGTTCATGGATCAAATATAAGAAATGGATAGTTGATGAAGAATAATTCTTAGTCAAATCCTAAACAAAAAAAAATCAATTCTTAATAAATATGACTCTAATTTAAATCATACTAATGTCAGAAAATTCTAATAAACGCGAGTCTAACTAGGGTAATAAATCAAATGAATAAAATTATAGAATACCTAACAAAATAAAAAGAATAATAGACAATATATAAATTTACAAAATGAACTCAAATATCGAAAATATTTATTAGTTAAAATATTGCATTATAATACGATTCTAGGGTCTCACATTCACCCCTCCTTAAAAGAATTTAGTCCCCAAATTCCTTCTAAAATAATTTCAGATAACTCTTATCATTTCTTCCCCGGTCTTCCAAGCGGCTTCTTCCGGTATTTTATGTTCCTTCCATACTACTTTGACCAATGAAAACCTTTTACTTCTCAATTCTCGAGTCTGGCTATCAAAATTTTGAAGCGGTCACTCTATATATGTAAGATCTTTTAGTATATCTGGAATCTTTTCTGTGATCACATGTTATGGATCTAGATTATATTTCTTCAGTCGAGATATGTGAAGCACGTCATGCATTCTTTCTAACCCTAGTAGATGCTCTAAGCGATAAGCCGACTTTCCAATTCTTTCAAAAATCCAATAAATATAATATACTGAAATTTAACTTTCTCCTCAATGTTTACCAAAATCCAAAAATAATCCTTGTGTCCTTTTTCCCAGAATGTAATTTTTTTTTTCATAATTCGCACTAATCAGTTTTTGAATCCAAATTTCATTTGACAAATCCAAATCAAATCATCACACCTTGTTACTAACTTAAATGTTTATGCGCCTTAGAGGCAGTCAATTCAGAAACTCTCAAGCATATAACTTAATCTTATAAAATATATCATAAAAGGTCTATCTTAACAGAGAAGTTCTATTGAATTCTCTTAATTATACACAAAGGATATCCATTTGTATGGGATCAAATATCTTACTAAGGGATCAAAAGATTAAACCTAATATTGTCAAGCACCTATTCGTTCCACTATATTCTTAGCCACTTTTAAATTGAATTCTCAATATGATCCTCTTTTATCATATTTCTCACAAATCAATGCATTAAATAATCAATCCCAAATGATGTCTGCCAAATATGCTCTTTATAGTAAAATAATTAAACCAACAAGATATACTTCTACAAAATTCAACGATAATACTAATTTACCTTATAATGTACATCATCTAACGACTAAATCAAACATCTAGATAAAATATTTACAACGAAACTCATTATAACTTATATACTTCGAATATCACTCTATTTTCAATCAATTTCCAAGTTAAACTCTAAGTGACTACTTCAGTCATAGCACAACAATCCAATAATCATACTCCAGTACTCACTACACAATAAAATTAAAAAAAATATTCTCAAACTCTATGTCATAGTCACAAAACATCATATCATGGTTTGATGTTCTCCAAGAGTAGTTGCTCATTGCTTATGATATCAAAGATTTCCCTAAATGTCAAGTTCATTTTTTATTAATCATTTATCGCACAATCTCATATATAATCAATAATAATCCCAATCGTTTTCTCACAAAAAAAAAATAACAATCCCAATCATTTGGTAATGTCCTAGTTTATTACTCTATAGTACCAAAAAAAAATAAACTAGTTATTGGTGGGAAGTCAATGGGTTGTCGAGCAACTTATTCATGTCAATATCTCTTCACCATATTAAGAAATAATTCCCTATAAATCCTTTAGATCTATTCCACTAAACTTATTTAAAATATCAAGATTTGAGAAATCATAACTTAGTCTCTAAAAATGCTAGAATTGGAATAGCTAAAATGATTCTTGTTTTTGGTCGCCTAGGTATAAACAATCTCACTTTTATACATATGCAACATTTTCATAGTCATGTGACATACAAACCTAAAATATGGCATTCAAGTATTTGTCCTATTCCCAAAAATGTCTATCCGATTCCACCTACAAATTTTCTAATTCCTATTCAAACAAGAATATAACAATTCATTCCATACTTTCTAATTTCTCTCTAGGACTGATGTTAAATCAAAAGTTCCTTTTAAACCATTCCAAATAGCAATATATCGAGAAACCAAGTCTCAAGTTAAGTAATCTCATCCATCTAAGCATATATCACGTAATTATATCCTCCCAATTAGGCCTCGTAACACAGACAACTCAAATAACCAATCATAAAATTAATATGATAAAGAACAACATCATTCGACAACAAAAAGAAAAGTGTTATACCCTGTGTGAAAGAGGATATATATGCCTCGATATTTATATGTCCTTGTAGTCAAAAGCAACACTGATAACCCAAAAAAGTGTTGCTTGCCAGGTCGACACCTAAAACCATTTTCACTTTGATTATAACTAGTATCCATATCTATACATCTAACATATAAATCAACATCATTGCTAGAGTCCAAAAGATATACTCATTGATTCAATCAACGTTCTAAGCACTATCACTCAATACTAGTGTACTCCTCTTGGTTAGATGGAACCTATTGGTCATCATATTCAAGAATAATAATTCACCTTCCATTTGACAATCACATCTCATCAGTGATTCAATCCAACACAACATAAGTATCCCAAAGTAAACTTAAGTCTCGGGTTTTAAAATAATCAAATAGTGGTAACCTAGTCATAGATAGAGAATCTATCATGGGTTAGCTCGGATGTAGTTCCTTTTACACCGAAGCTACGATACCATAACTGTCACACACCCCAATCTTGATAAGTGGAATAAAATATAAAATTCATTGGAGTACAACTTTGGAAAATCATAAAAACTTAAATTTGGCCAGGCCATATCCAAAATATTATACAACACATTACAAATACACAAAATAAAGTCTAACATGTAGTAATATTCAAATAACAGACTTAAGTACGGCTTTATATAATAAGTTTGAATATCCAAAACATTGATACAAAAGAAAATATCCAAATAGTTCTAGAAGTTCTTCTACTAACTTCAACTTTGATTCGGAAACCCTTCATCGAACCCCTCATCGTCAAATCCACCTGTCTCTCGAAAATTTTAAAATTGGTGGGGGTGAGCTAAACGAGCTCAATGGTTGGGGAATGGTGATAATGATATTTTAAATAAAATTGAATTAGTTTTCCAAGAAAATTGAGTTTACATTTTTAAAATTTACCGATTTTTTTTATAAGTGTACATGTAATGACATACAAGCAATCATCGTTACTGAAAAAATAGTGTTTCATTAAACCGCAGTTTTCCAGAGATAGTTTGACAATAATAAAGTTTAATAAAATCAAGCTATCACAAGAAATGACAGGTAGTAACAATAACGAGCAATTACTGTAAACTTTAAATGTTTTCTGGACAAGCGAGTAGAATCATTAAAGAGCAAACAAGAACGAGCAAACAAGCAGGAACACCGAAGTGTTAACAGTCATAGTTGAGCTGATCGGGCCACAATTACGCCGTTCTACCTTATGTCTCCCCAAGCAAGAGTTGACTGAAGTCATAGGCTACCTTATAACTACCCCACGTGGCTCAACGTCTCTTTAGCTAGGACCTGTCTGTACAGAGATCGCCATATTCCAGAATATACCAAACCTACGACCCACTTCGCCCACAGGACACTCCGTCCTACAGTGGTGGGATTAGGACCATGGCCGGTCAAATCCAGACCGCAGGCGACCTGCTCAATCTCGTTTGACCAAACCATACCGCAAGACAAACAAGCAATACAAAAATCCAAAAATGATATGAAAATCGTTTTTTTTTTGTGTGTGTGGCACACATGCTCAAGTCAAGTATAGCAATACACCTAAGAACTTTTAAATGCTTCACAGGAACGAACAAGCAAGTTCAAGATAACACGTGTCAATGTTAGACAAGTAAAGTGATTTATAGTCGGAGTTGGAATTTAATCGGGTATTAATAACAAAATACTGAGGAAATTCTACGTTTAGAATTTCTCAAATAAAACTTATCAATTGCTTTAAAAACTTCATTACAACCCCTAAACATTTCAAATTTAGTATTAGAGTTTAGACTTTAACAATTTGCATAAAAGCCTCTAAACGTTTCAAATTTACAACTTGCTTCAACAATACCAAAAAATATAAATAATAACTTCAAGTTTATAAACTAACTATAAGTTTACAAGAGTCTAAAATTTCAGTTTAACGTTCTAGATTTTATCATTTTACATACTAGTCCTTAGTTTAATAAAATATTCCATTTTAAACTCTAAACTTTAAATATTTTTCAAATTGGTCCAAACTCCTAAAAATTTCAGAAAAATATAAAAACAGTTACAAATATTAGAAATCAGTTTAAAATAAAACAGTTTTCAGTTTTGGGTCCAACTTTTTAGGAATTGCATTTAAGCCCCTAGTTTACGGGAAATCGCCTTTTTGACCTCAAGTCCAATTGTTCTTTTCAATTCAACTCAAAAACACTTATACTCTTTCAAGAAAAGTCCCTACAGGTTATAGAAATTTCAGAACAGTGCTTCAAAATTTTGAAATTACAGTTTAGCCCCTGGATTTTTAATAATTGCAAAAATTGCCCAAATTCAATTTTCTTTCAATTTCAACCCCAATACATCCAACCATCTCAAAAGTAATACCAACACCTCAATAACCTTAAAACATCCCCATCTTTCAAAATTTTGCTATGAAGTAATACAAATTTCAATTTTTACGATAAAGTCCAGTAAATTCTATTTAAATTCCACAAGAACTATAAATCAATCTAAATTCATATAACCACACACAAGCACCTCCATAAAATTATTTTCATGTTATTTCAAGAATTTAACATGCTTTACAAGAATATAAATGAAATATATCCATTTAATTAAAAGAGTTTAAGATTTATTTTGCCCACCTTAATAATTTTCCCAACTTCTTTCAATCAACAAGCTAGCTCCAAAACCTCCTCAAGGCAAGTCTTTAACAACACCTACAATATTTCTAAATTTCTCATGCTTGAACCATAAAGATTTAATAATAGCCTTAAAAATCCCAAAACTAATAAAAATTATTTCCAACTTACCACTATGTCTAAAATTGAAGCTTGATGGACTTTCTTCTTCTTCTTCTCCAAAGAATAATTTCTTGATTTCTTTCTCTAAATATGTTAGTGTTTGTTTATGAAATTCCAGGAATTTTTCATTTTTTTTTCCTTTAAGAAAAGTCATTTAGCAAAATGAAGAAATAAAGAAAAAAAATGATATCTTTTCTCCACAAAAGGTACGACCCATAAGGCGAGAAAAATGAAGGCAAATATTTGATCTTTTTGTTCTATAAGTACTGGTCAACAAGATAGGGAAAAAGAATAATTGGGTGGAAATTTTGATCTATTTTCTTTCTTCAAGTGAAAGTCAAGTGGTAGAAAAAAAAATAGACAAGTTCCTCCAAAACTCCTCAAATTCGGCCAACACCACACCCAAGAATAAGACATGTTGTCTCATTTTTCACCAAATATGTAGTTAGGTAATTTGTGTGGTGAAAATAAGTGCTTCATCACCATATTTGAAAGATATTTTGATTTAATTAAAAAACAATTGGTGAAATGGATGTATGGGATCCATTTTAGTGTAATGGGTAGGTTCATAGATCAAATATAAGAAATGGATCGTTGATGAAGAATAATGCTTAGTCAAATCTTAAACAAAAAAAATCAATTCTTAATAAATATGACTCTAATTTAAATCATACTAATGTCAGAAAATTCTAATAAACGCGAGTCTAACTAGGGTAACAAATCAAATGAATAAAATTATAGAATATCTAACAAAATAAAAAGAATAATAGACAATATATAAATTTACAAAATGAACTCAAATATCGAAAATATTGATTAGTTAAAATATTGCATTATAATACGATTCTAGGGTCTCACACTACTGGTGAGTGAAGTATTTAATTCTGAATATCACAACTAACTGTTTTTATGCAAAGGGTTCTGTTAGTTAAAAGCAGTCCATTAACTATGATTGTAATGATGTCGATTATGTTTTGAGATATTTGAATATTGATTTTTCTATCTTTTCATATGACCAATTTCGTGCTTATAAATTGTTGGCCATTTACTCACACTTCTATTGATGTGCATAAATAGGTGATACAAAGGGATCAACGAAGCGGTCAACTGAAATACCAAAAATATAGATCATACTATTCAACGAATGGTTGGCGTAGAGATGATACAAATACAAAGTATTCCATATTAATAATAAAACAAACACTGCCTTCAAATATTTAACAAAAAATGGTGCGGGTTAAATGATATAAGGCAAAAGCAATCTTGATAAATGGTGGAAACTATTTTGCATAGTAAGTTATATTTAATCTAAAAAAAACATTTTGATGGTAAAGTACAATTTTACAATCAAAACAAAAGGTATTAAGTATGATACCCTTGTCGATTAGGCGTTTATTTCCAAAACACTGTTTTTTTGAGAAAACTTTCTCATGGTTTTGAGTAAGAGACGTTATAGTTTTCACCGATGAAATATCTTGTTCGACTATGGAGGTGTTTCGATTTGTGATTTTCTTTGTGTAGCGTTTGAAGTTGATAACATTTATATAGTCTGCACAAATTTTAAATTTGGTATGGAAATAATGTCCAAATTGGTCAATGTAATGTCTTTGTAATAATATTGCTATTTAAAATTTAAAAATCATTCCTAACTTAAATGATATTGTTAAATCTGCATATTAATGCTGATTGCCAAAATAATATTATTAATCATTCTTTAATATTTTCTTCAAAAATTTCGGCATTTATTTGTGATTGTAATCATGATTTAGCCTTGATCTAAGGCATATACTCGATTTAAACTATAATTAAATTAATTGTATCAAATATTTCATTGATTTGTTTACCAAAATTAAAAATATACCACTGCATTTCATTGATTCGTTATACCAAAATTAAAAATATCAGAACTGAAAATTAATTTTAATCAATTTCCGTTTAGTTACCTTCCTTCATTAAATTATTCTTACCAAAATTATTATGGCAAAATTTGACAATTTAGAAACCAAAAATCAATTAATATTTAACTGCCTTAATTAAATTATTCTTGCCGAAATTATTAAGTCAAAATTTGGTATTAATTCAGAATCCAAAAATCAATTAATATCAGAATAACGACCATTAGCTTGATAAAATAGAGTTGGATAA